>QVNW01000964.1:0-53972 GCA_014825475.1 Pseudomyrmex flavicornis | reverse complement strand
AAGTTATTACCTGACAAGTATTCAACAGCGTCTTCAGATATTGGAAGTGCGCGATGTACGGACACCTCGACATGGTTTCGTAAACCCCTTTCAGAAGATCGCTGGCGGCGGTCCAATCGGTATTCCTTCTGATCGATGCTTTTTTGTGAATTTTGCTGAAGGTTTTGTCCAATCTTCTGAGGATGAGCGTTAGCGCCGGTCGCATGTCATCAGCCGTCCACTCGGTCGAAGGCAGAATGTCGTTCATGTATCTTCGCAATCCCCGGCAGGCCATTGTACTCGGATCGTACGGTGAGATTTTCAGAAGACTGTGAGCGATATCGGCTAGTCGCTAAAGAATTCACAAAAACAATTAATCGTACGGCATTAGATTTCAAATTTCATATTTTGCGAATAACGTTAAAAAAAATGTGAGTAATTGTCACTTTACCACGTGGCATTTCGAGTCCAGCAACTCGATGGTTTTCCCGTCCTGGGATTTCTTATTGAGTTCTATCAGGCGAGTGGAGCAACGCGCCACGAAATCGCCAACCATGTTCAACAGGGTATCGCGAGGCCGTCTGAATTCGTTTTTGTGAAAATTCTCCGCGTCCTCGTCCCGATCGTAAGATGTGCGATTTATGTATTTCGTCGTGTGTGCGTCGTCGTCGAAATCGAAACCCGGTGAGTACGGACCTTTGCCGTAATTCTTCTGACTGGAACCCTTGTGCTCCGGACTGGACTTTTGCGGACCATTGTATAATCTACGACGTGTATGAAATATGTAATTATTATTATTATTATTATAGCCACAAAAGAACTTCAATTATAAAAAAAAACTATGTAAACAAATTTTTAGCATGTACGCACTTTCCCAATGCTTCGGAATTGTTAACCAGCGTCTTCACAGTTATGGCCAATTGATTTATTATCTCCTTCTCCGTTTTTCCTTCCTTGTTATACGTGGGTAATTGAATCTTTTGAATGTAACATGGCAGTATCGCTTCCAATATTATCTGCAACAAAAAATATCATTATTAACGCGTGTGTTATATTTCAATAAAGTAAAATATGATAACGTGAGAAAAATTAAAAAAATGTTAAACGAGATTACTTACCAACATTTGCTGACCTCTGAGAGAATCGGGCGCGTAAGCTATAACCATCACGCACAGAGATATGCAATCGAGCACGTTGACCATTTCGTCCTCGTCGTGATAACAGAAATCTATCGCTTTCAAAGGCTTCTCTTCCTTCACCAACTCTCCTATATTGAGTGGATCTGGCGACGGAGTTTCCAGACTTAACAACAAATTGAACAGGCACGTGGAGGGAACCTAAGACAAATCAAGCAAATGTTATCGTTTAGAAAATTTGTTAATTTACGATATTTCCACATGTGCGTGTTCTCGTAAAAGAATAAAAACAAACCTTATGAGCCTCGCCATGAACACTTGTCTCATCCGTGTCCAGTATGGTCGATACACTGCCAAACATCTGAAGAATAAAGGGTTTGCGGTTCATGAGATAAAATTGCTTGACGGCGTATTCAACAGTGGTCGTCACGAGTTTGTTTGTCTGATGCGTCGAATAAAGTTGCAACAATGTCGGCATGATCAGCAAGTAACCGTTCGTTGAAAAAATATTTTTGAAATTGTGCGCTGCGTTAATGTAGGTCGCTATGACGTAACGCAGAATACAACTGTCCTCGCTGTGAAGAATTACGGCGCCATTTAGAACGTTCAGGAAAAGATGGATGTCGCCGGAATACGCGAAATTCCCGGCCATTGCCTCGAACATTCGCGCGATCAGTCTGACCCACATGAACTTGTGCATCACATCCAGCCCAAGAAGCTCCTGAAATCCCGCCGAAAAAAGACACATTAAACATTTTATTCAAAATCTCAGAGAATTTAAAGAGAATTTGAAGAAAAAATGTTGATGTTTGTGGACGTAAAAAAAAAAAAAACAAAAAAAGATGTGAATACGTACTCTTCCAATTTCGCCACCTTTGTACAGATCCAAGTCCGCTTCCAGCGCTTTTCGCGGAAAGGACGGCAGCTTCATGAGCTCCTCGTGAAGGAACACAACTCTTTGCACCACCATGTCGACATTCTTCAAGATTGCCCAGGTCAACAGAACTTTTCCTATTTCTACGAACTTGTGCATCAATTCCTGTCGTTGAAGCGCGTTGAACGCGTCCTCCGGCTTCATGTGAACGAGCTCAATTTGCGGGAACTGGGATCTCTTGAAGAAATAGAAGTCTCTGACGTACGACGACGGGTTGTGTATTTGATCTGGAATTTTAATCAGACATCGTATAATAATTCGGTAAATACCGACGTATTTATCAAATAAAATAAGATATTATTATACGATAGAGAATCTGACGTTATATATAATAATAAGAAACTAACGCGTCTTGTAATCCACGAGAAAGTACTCGTGATGTTTCGATTCCTCGATACCGAAAAAATCCAACGACTCTCGTAGTATCTGATAAAACTGTGTGTCTTCTTGAACCGGAAATTGTGAGGGAATTTCCCCGGCGTCAGGATCCTGCGGACCGTGAACAATGATTTTCTTCGCGGCTGGAACGTTCGCCGTGAGCAAAATTGACGCATCGCATTGCTCTTTCCGCAGAATCTGTTTTAGGTCTTTGAACATAATGCCGTGTACACTATGCACCACCTAATAACACCACAAAATTAATACTAACAGTTTCGTAATTAACAAACAAAGTAATTTATAATAAAGATAGAAACGTGTAGATTTACCATCCATAAGATAGACAGCGCTGTTCCGATCAATTTCTGACCCTCTTCGTGCGGAGAACGCACGTAAAACATAACGTATCCAATGATATAATTGTACAACGCGAACGCAGCCTGCTGCGGTAATCTCGGCACAAATCTAATGAGGTGTCTTAAAATCTTAAACATTAACTCTTGCTTTTCCCTCGTGAGACGCTCCAACACATATCGAAGAAATAAAGCGCTGTCCTCCACCAGGCAATTCCAGATCACCTGATCACGAGACGAAAAAGAAAACTCAATACAAAATAAACCGAAACATGTTAAATCGCGGTTGACTAATTTAATCTATTTGACGTACCTGATATGCCACTTCATAGACGGCGTTTCCATCATCAGAGACTGCTGGATCGTCCAGAAGATTTATAATCTGAACGATCGCTGAACACAGCGATGAAGGAAATAACGAGAGAGCTGATTGGCCATGATGTAACATATTTCTCGGAATAGTTTCACCTTCTTCATCTCCCGCGTTACCTGCATATCGTTAAAAAAAAAAAAATAAAAAACAAAAAAAAATGAATATCGCAGTTCTTGAAAACAAAAAAAAAACAATACATACCTTCATCATGATCATCTCCTACTGGACTGGGCTCATAAGCAGCCTGGACGGTGATTGGTATCGTTGTAATGAGAAAATTTTCTCTCTCCTCTCGCCTCTTGTCATCCTGCGCCTGAAGAGCTTTTTTTATCAGCTCCGTCTGTTGCTTCTTCCGCGTCTTCGTCGCGGTCACCAAAGATCTCTAAACAAACGACGAAACAAACGCCAGTAAGCTACATTGATCTTAAAACAAAAATCATTACTTATAATCATTACTGACAGTTACTCACATGACGTTCGTGATCGATGGTGACTTCTTCCACTTTGGTCTTCACCTGCGGCATCCACGGCGGATCGACCACAGGCAGGGATTCTATTCCGATCTTCGGCGACGGCAGAGTGAACTCTATTCCCGGCGGAGGCACTTTGAAGGTCAAGTGAGCCGCTTCTTCCATACGCGGCCACACCTGATATCGCAATTTCCACAGGATTTGAAATCGCAGGATGGCATTAATACGCACGCTGGTGTTGCTGTGCTGTAGGCTCTTGTGCATCAGATCGCTGGCCTGATTCGGCGCGCGAACGGCCGATATTATGAAGAGCGCCGCGGCCGACGCCGCGACTTCCTGATTGGACTCCAGTAAGAGTTCCCACGCGACCGGCAACACTTCCACGAACATCTCCTCCGGCATGACAACCGCTCCCTTGATCAGAGTGGCCAGAGGCGCGTGAAAAGCGTCCTTCACCTGAGTTTTTATGTACTTTAAAATCGGCGGTGGTGACTCTTTGCTCTCCTCGATGTCGCACTTCGTTTTCTTCGAGAACTCCTTGCCTGGTTCGGAGTCCTGCTCCGCGAGATCTTTCGAGGAATCTCTATGCGCTAACCGGCCAGGTTGGGAACCGTCCAGATTTTTGTCTATCCTGTAATCGAATATTAAAGTAATTAACAATATAGATTCTACACACATGTACGCAGTTCTAAATAACTTTTATTAGAAATATTGCATTGAATATACGAGAACGTGTTTTTTTTTTTTATTCTATTTTTTTATTTTGATTAATCAAAATACGTCCAAAATTACTTGTATTTGCGGCCCATGCTGTCTTTTCTTCGGACGGGCGACACTTGCGTGCTGGTCTGATCCGACACCTTACGGCTACGTTTGTCCTTCTTGCTGTCTTCTCTCTTGTGCGTACCGACCTCGAACAAACCCGAGCCGTTCAGTACGCCGAATTCCTCGCCGTAGATCTTTCTCACGGATTTTATCAGCCTGCTGCAAGCGCGCATCTGTCGCCGATGGCAGAAGGGATGACAGAAATTCTGATGGGAGCAGTAGAAGTTGAAGGAATTGGTGAAGCGCACGAGCACCTTCATCCACGGAAAATTCTTGTTGGTTTCGTCGGTTTCGTTGCTGTCGCTCGGACTTTCCGGCGGCTGGTCGTCGCTGAGAATACCCGGCGATTCCTCGCCACTGACCTCACCGCCGACGCCGGGCTCGGACGTGTCGCTTCTGTCGGAGAACGAACTCACCTTCCTCTTGGATTGTATCGAATCCGCGCGTTTCACAGTATCTGTGTGTGATAAGAACGTCGCTGTCAATCGAGATGTTTACGAGTATCAACGATAAACTAGTAGTAGTGAGGTCGAGAACTATTTAAAGCCAATATTTGTAAATTAATTTACAATTTGTAAACTTAATTCCTGACGGAATTATTTATGTAATAAAAAATTTTTATGTTGTACTTTTGTTTTTATTTATCGAGCGATTTTACTCACATGCCTCGCACTCCGTATCCTTGCCCTCTTTAGTATTGCGACGGAGCTTGAGACTCCTCTTTTTAAACGAGCCAGTTCCGGCGGTGCTACGGCGAAGAAGAAACGGTCTACTTTGAGGTGCTTGCACTCTCTTTACCTTCTCCTTTTCGATGTTCTGCATTTCCTCTCCTTGTATCGTAACTGTCGATTTGCTACTTCCCTCCGACTCGTTGTCGGGCTCGTAGAGGACGAAACTAATTTTACGCTCCGCTGAATTTACATACAGTCAATTTAAGAACGGGATGCGCAAATTTATTTGACGAATTTATAGTTTCTTACGTGTTTGTTTTTAGTATATTTACTAACCGATAATGTCACGATCGCCAGCTATGGACTGAAGACTCTGCGCGGACGCTTGCGAATGACCCATGGACGATAAGGCCACGCTCCAGCGCCGATTTGCTTCCCGACTGTACATTCTTTCCCAGGGAGGTGGACGTTCCTTCGTTAACAATTTACTCGCCTTCGGTAAGGTTTGATAAGTCTCTCTCAAGAAAGCCGTCACTTCCAGCAGCAAGATGCAAGCGACGAGACGCAGAGCGAAAGGGCACTGAGATCCGTAACCATTTATGCTAGCTGCAAAACGTTTTTTTTTTCACATTCGAATTTGCTTGATCGTTAAAATCTCAACAGAGAGTTTTGCGGACGAGAATATTGCGTATATATACCGTCATCAAGAAAGTCCTCCTCTTCGTCTTCTAGAACTAAGTCTCTCTGCTTGCTCTCGTCGGACATTATGCTCGTGACCTGATCTATATTTACTTTATCCTCTGCTAGGAACTCTTCCAGGCGCGCTCCTATAGCCTGTTTCGCAACACCACTTGTATTTTATTATTCTCATATTTCGTTGAATTAATACCAGAACAACCGTCAAAATGACGGATTTCAGATTTTTAATTAGAGAAATGTTCTGAATAATTTTATTTTAACGATGAAACATTAACTTGAATGCGAAATATTAAAAATCTTTGTAGTAAAAAGCTTTTTTTTTTTGTAAATTATTTAAATATAAAAGAAATTAAAAATAATAATGAATAAAAAGAATTTTTTTAAACATCCGTGAAATTGACGTCTGTGGTAAAACTGACAGTATATGTTCAACTCCGGTTGTTCTAGTGCTAAACTCACTCTGTGCAATTGAAAAAGTACCTCTGCCCATTGATAAAATAATTTTCCCGCGGTGCGCTGTAAAATATGAACACGCCTGAGCGCGGTGGAGGAGCTCCGGTTATTAATTGGCACAGACGGTCGGAACATAGGAAAGTTGTGCTTCATCCACGCCGGCCAGTGGCCGCGGTTGCACTGGTGCACCAAATGCGCGCACTCGAGTATCATGCAAGCGCGAGACACCACCGGCGCGTACGGCTGTAATTGCATCATGAAAAATATAAATTTTTTTTTGTCTCGCGAAGAAACATAAAACCGAATGTGAATCTCAAATAATTTCAAGAATATTTATTACAAGATCCAAAAGCGACGCCATCAGATGTGAATCGGGAATGGAGCCTGGCTGGCAGGTTTCTAAAAGGAAGGAAAATCGTAACATTCCGTCGAGGACCGCGGTACGAGGTACCAATCTCCTTTCTTTCAGGACAACAAACTCGGATTCCCTGCAAGTCTCGCCGAGTTCCACAGAATTTCTCCGACTAAAATCTAATCGAACAGATATGCGTGTGCACATTTAAATACGCACTTAAGTGAAATTTTACAAAAACTTTTCCAATACAACATGGTATTATGCGCAAAACTATATTTATTTATAAAAACGCAAGTCTATTTTCTTACAACTTCCAGGCGCCTCTTCCATGCTTTCTTTCTTTTTACTCTTCCCGATACCGATCTTGGTCAACTGGTCCTCCATCCGACGTTTTGCTTTCTGCAGAGTTAAACCAACCCTACGAAAATAAAAAATTGCGTAAAAATTCTCTTACTTTAAATTACAAGAAAAAAAAACTTGTAATATGAAAACGTGAGAATGAGTAAGAGCTTTGAAATAGACGTCTTTACCCCCGACCGCTTCGCGACGAGCTGCGGTGAAGAGCGTAACTGTGGAAACTGGGCTGCCTAACAAAGCTACAGTCTGTGGGCGACTCGCTACTTTCATGGCTATCGGTCGAATCGGTTCGGCTGTAGTCCTTCCGGAACCAATTAACTGAAAAACGGATCGCGCAAAGTCACGAGTCAGTATAAACTGTTTACAGTGCGCCGCAAATGAAACGTGCAATTTTCTGATTTCCTTACCGAGACCACCTATTTGAAATCGAGTCGGCCTCCGCGTTCTTCCCGATCCTAGCGAGAGCTCGCTAATACCTAAATTACGTTCGCTCTGCCTAGGTGTTAGCACGTGCTTCTTACGTATATTACCTAACGGACTCTGACTGACTTTCGTGTTATCTTCGCTCAGTTCCGTTTCGAGGAGGCTCTGCAAATTGGATCCCGCCTATCCAGTTAACACTTTTAATGTTATATACAGAATAAACACACACATAACGAGGTAAAAATTATTATGTCGTTATTATGTGTCATATTTACAGCGCAAGTGGACGACGTGCTTCTCTTTTTAAAGAGAAACTTCCGCGTGCCTCGATCGTCGACGGTGTAACATGTGTCTCCCCCGATATCCCCGTGTTCCTCTAAATCCGACTGATGGATATGTCTGAAAAATTAATCGGGAAGATCAATTGTGCGCAAAATCAATCTATAAATTATATGCTGCTGAAATAATTCTTTCATTAAATCGCATAAAACTAATTAAGATTGTCAAAGTCGTCGATATTTAGTCACAAACCTTATGACACGTGTTGTTTGTACGTTGCTGTTACACCGTTTGTTCGGTCGATCCGCGGAGTCCAGGATACCGCTGAGAATAACGCGCCGAAAGGTGCCGCCGTGCGCCTCTTTGACGTACGTCATTAGTTGCCGCACGTCGCAGTAAAGACAAATGTTCTCCTGCGTCTTCAGCTGCTTCTGATTTGCGGCCAGGCGCGTGACCAAGACCTTCAAGACGCAAGCTACGATTTGCCCCTCGATACCGCGCACTCCGTAACCGCTGGCGAAGCCGCCCGACGTCGCGACGGCAGTTCCGCCACCTGTTCCGGTTCCGGAACCGATTATGCCGGCGCCAAAGTTCGTCGCGTATCCGCTCTGAGTGGCCACGTCAGGCGATTTGTTCGATATTCGCTTCTGATCTAGGAGGAAATTGCAAAAGATAAAGAAAAAAATGTGTGCTTACACAAGCACGTTGACAGAAAATTAAAATAATTTATTTCGACTATTTTTTTATAAGCATTATTATTTAATTTCACTCACTGAGCGGCGACAACAATGAACTCGGGTCGACGCAGTACGCGACGTACGCGTGAAAAAAGTCCATGATTTCCTGTAGCGGTTGTTCTCGTATCATTGTTCGCAAGAATCGCGAAAATTGCCGGGAACTCGCACGGTGCAACTTGGTCAGGATGGTCTGACTCTGAGAGCGACAGATGTCGGCCTGAGGCCCGCGCACTCCGTCCAAGCAACCGTGCGGACAACCCAGATGCTTCAGCACTCTGACCACGCAGTTCATGAGAAGATTGTGAGCGGTCGGTTTGCCCTTTTCAATTGAATCGTGCCTGCGATCCTGATTCGTCGGCGAATCCTGTTTCTTCCCCGTATCGGATTTATTGTCGATTCCTGTACCAGACCCTGTATCGAAAAGTGTGAGTCGATTTTTACTTGAGCGCTAGAAAGACTGTCGTAAAAAAAAAAATTACTCTATTGCATTACGACGATAGAACGTAGAAAATCGAGCAAAATAAAAGCAATACAAGTAGTCTGATTTTATTGCCTGCGTTACTGCCGGCTTCCTCCCGAAGGCAATGCTTCATCACTCCCATGTCCATCAAGAGCTCCATCAGATTCAGAATAACCTCACAGACTCGCGGCGTACACGTGGTGTTATCTCGCAAAGCAATGAAGTGTATCGCCTACACAAACATCATCATCTCACAGAATAGTGTAAAAATAATTAAAAACTGAAAATGACGAATGATTATTTGCAGTTACCTTCAGAACGACTTGAAGATCAACATCGCCTTCTTTGGTGATGTAACACGACGAGCCTGGAGCTTCTGGCACTTCATCGCTCATGTAAGTGATGTTGGAATCTGTTTGAGATCTTGTGAGACTGGGCTTTCTCTCGGAATACAGACGACCGCCTTGACAACTAATTGCATCTAACTGACTATCGATGGATCCCTAGAGAAAAATTATTCAAAATTTAATATTGAACGAGAAACAGTAAATTACAAACATTGCTGTGCATTATTACGAAAGTTTATTTTACGAATTTGGAGAAAAAGAAAGAGAAAATCATTAGCTTCTCTTTACCTGTCGTTTCATATAATCGGGGGATGGAGTTGGCGTGTGTTCCGTGACGGTGATGATGGGGTTCGGCGCGGAAGAGTGGCTATAAAACCGACTCTGTTTCCTCTCGACACGCGTGTCGCCGATGTACGTACTACAAAACAACATAAATTAGAAGACCAATTCAACGAAATATCTTCCAAGATCCTCATGCCAATAATTGCCAACGTGAGCCCTAAGTCAAGCACTACGCTTTCATCTCCATGATCGCGATCTACGATCGTGCGCCTGTCATTCCGTTGACACATGCTCGGTGATCTTTATACGTCGTGTAAGAAAGTCGTATAAAATACGACCTTTTCAACGTTGCCCAATATATATATATATATACGGTTTTTCTAACGATCACAAAGTTTACAGAATGAAATGTCTGTAAATCATTCAAGGTTCTTTTACTAAATTTAAAATTCAGTTGTATAAAATTTTTTAAATTTTTTGTAAATAAAGATAGAAAATGCGTACACTTTGCACACATTTAAATATTAATGTTTTTGAAATAAAAAAAAAAACAATAAATAAATTTGTCTTTATATATTTAAAAAATAAAAAAGTATGTGAATTTTGTATGCGACTGTGGAAATTCAAATTGCAGAAGGGCAACGCATCGTTCGACTTCTTGTTTCATTACTTATATTATTTTACAACATGCATAAGTAAAATACGATACATTTCTATTTAATCCTCTTTTATCTATTATATATTACTTGTAATAAAATTATTTTTATTATGATATTATAATACAAAGCAATAAAAGTTCAAAAGCAACGCAAAAGTGGGTATGTTATAACTCTGTTAGTGAGGATTTTAATTAATGCACGTGATATATAATTAAATGTATTAAATAGAATAAGTAACATAGAAAGACACTTCAATTTTGTTGGAGTTTTATTAATTATTTTGTTGAATAAAAACAATGATTATTTAATGTGCAACAGGAATCAATAAAATTACATAATACGTAACATACACAGAGAAAAAGAGAGAGAAAAAGAGAGAAAAAGAGAAATAATCACATCACTAAATATATAAAAAAAAAAATTGATCGAGATATTAATAAAATATTAGATGGATTGATGAGATGTGCTTCATGTGTCTTCGTAAGTTCTTGCCGACGTGCCGATGCAACTGAATTTCGATATGCGGTTCGGTGTGTAAATTGTAGGGATAAAATGTGCGCCCTAGTGGAAGCAAGAAAACTCGTAAAGAAAGCGTGTAAACCGAGCTGCAGTACGGAGAATTTCCTTCGAGTGATGTTGATGACTTACCCTCCCGCGGTCAGCTCGTTAATCAAGCAGCTGAGCGCACGAGTTCGGGGTGAAAGGACGAGAGAGAGAGAAAAGAGACACACACAGAGAAAGTTGGTTACGCATATTACGATATTTTATATAAGCGCTGGATTAATCGTTGGAAAAACGTGAGCCATGTTTTCGAACCACATTTATCAGGTGAAACGCGTTTACTTTGCGATAAATAAATAATAGATAAATTTTATATAATAACGCACTGTTATTACAAAAAGTGTTACTTGTATTTATTTTCAAAAAAGTTACGCTGTATAAATTGGAAGAAGTTACGAATGTATATCTAAAAATTTAAACAATTTTATGTATTACTCACCTAATTTATGGTCGAAAACATCGTTCAGAATTTATTAATGCTGGATAATATATATAATAGATCTTGTTCTACATAAAAAAAATATTGATTTTTTAATAAAATTTTATTTTCAATGCGTGTCATGTTATTACTTGAAGTCAGAAAGTAATATTTGAATAATTACATTTAATTACAAAATTTAAAGCGAGATTAATACTACACAGCGATCATACGCTCGTACTGTATATATCATCCAACAATGGTTCTTGTCTATATTCATAAAGAATTGTTGTTCTAACGTTTATCTCTCACTGCGTGTAGCTTAAGCACACAACTACGTCTGTCCTAAAATTGTTATATCACTTAAGATACATGTAAACATAATTGTAGCTTCTTAAACTAGAGTCTACGAGGAAACGTTCGCGCGTAAAAAATACGTGACGTATATTTTCCAAGAAGTTTGAAATTAAGCAAAGTTTGTAAATCATTGGCGGTAAAAAAAAACTGTAGTACGAATTCTAGAAATCAAAATAAACGATAAATCGTTGTACGTACGAGCGAAGAAGATCAAAGTCACAGAGAAAGAGAAAATAATACCCTAAAGTGGAAGTTTTCTACTGTTATATACTTTCTTTTCGGTGAAGTTCTTACCTTAAACTTGGCATACTCGTTCCTTTGATCAAATTTGTGGGATGCTTCATGTGGTCAACGTCCCTTGCTTCGAAAATCTTTGAGCTGCCCGAGGTCGGTCTTGGTACCAGGTAATCGTCTCCGGTGTCGAGACTTCTTCGACATTCCTAATTTTTTTCATTAGAACATTGTAAAATTTATTAATCTAAAAACTTTACATAGTAGAATATAAGATGATGTCGTTTATATAAAATAATAATGTATTTTTTATATCTGATCATAATTTACACGAGTTGAAGAAAGTGAACACACAAGAGGATAATTTAATTTTATTCTCCCTCATTGTAATCTTTATCAAACAATCAAGAAACGCGATTACTTACCTGGTCTAACATCATTTTAGGCTCTTCCTGATCGATTTTCTCAAGTGCCCTCTCTGACTTCGAGAGTATTTTCGTCTCTACGAAAGCTCTGAGATCAGCCATCTTCTTCTTCTTTTTCGACTTTTCGCTGGCGCGTCTTGTATGGCTTGATTCGCTATCGGGACCTTTGTGTGCGTCGTGCGATAGTTCTAGAAAACGTGGCAAAATCTGTACAAGAAAGAAGCGAAAAAACCCGTAATCGAGAATACGGGTGGAGAAATTGCCGTGAACACGTACCTGTCGACGAAGAGACTTCGCGCACTTCGGGCACCTCTATGAAATTCTTCAGCACATCCTTCTTTTTGCTCTCGGGACTCTGATAAATCGAGACCTCGATTTTCGGTATGGGCAGAGAGTTGCTACGACGACGTGGCATCTGCTGTACCGAGCTTTCCTCGTTGATCCTTCGTAGCCTGTGTTGTGTTTTAAAAATAAATTCATACCCGCAAGAAAATGTTATTTTTTCAAATATTCAATTATTGTAGCACGGGCAAAATTGAAAAGACAAACACAAACACAAAAAATGTTATATTATTCATGTTTATCGTGAAAGTTTTTGGATCTTTTAAATTTTTGTTTTTAACGTACACGTGTATTGTTTCTGTAGAGACACAATACATTGGGGGAACAAAAAATTACTCTTTTTTTAAATATTTGATAAAAATTTTAATAAAACTCGCAACAAAACAACTGACCGATGATACAAAAACTGGAGAGCCCAGAAGACGCCTTCTTCCTGCCATTGAGGTACGAACAAACATCTCAGAGTGGCCACGTCCAAGAAAGTTGCCGCGCGAACGTCCAGATCGATGCTCGTAGAACCATGCTCCGTGTCACCAGCCTGACGTTGGCTTGACAAACTGCCGTGGGTCTTCGATGTCTCCTGCGCTTCCTTCTCCGGCTTAGAAGTTTTCTCTTCCCTCTCCTTGTCCGTGCCTCTAATCAAGGATGCCATTCTCTTTAATGAATCATTAAGTGTCCAGTTATTTCGTCTAAATCTAAGTAAATAAAAACATCTTTTCAATAAACCTTATTTAAATTTTCATAATTGACACGAGTGTCGCGATACGCGCGTTTGTGTGTGTGTGTGTTTAACGTGAGAAAAAAATTATGTATCGTAATATAAGATGATGGAACTTAGCCAACCCGGTTCTCGCAACCTGCCCGTTAAACGGCTTGCAAGTATCCAGCCCGGTAACCGCGGTGATCTGTTCGATCGTCAGCCTCGAAGGGCTGCAGGTCGTCCTGCCCATCGCGACATGAAAGATGCTGGCCTCACCCTGCAGTAGCCACAAAAATATTATTTGCTCCGCGCTCAGTCTCGAGACATTACCTCGTATAACTCACTGCGAATATGGTGGAAACTTCTTTTACCCCGTCAAGCGTCCTTTCCGACTCGCTCAAAGATGGTAACCTGAATATTACCTGCCGCAATAAAAAGAAATGTCATTCGTCGATCGATATCGCGGCTCGGCATTTGTTGCAAATCGTAAACTTACTACATGCTCATCCTCCGCGCCGGAGCTTTCTTCGGGAATCGTTTCCGGGATGTGACTGGAATGGACCGTCTCCTTCGGTGACGACAGCCGTGTACTCTGCCGACATGGATATTCCTAATTAGAATTTGTCTCTTGCTGTAATTGGAGAATTTGTGAAAATTTTATTCAATGACGAACTTACGTCATCGTCGCTTCCTTTCGAAGGCGGAGCACTTTGATCCGAAAACGATTGGCTCGGTGGACTCTCGATATCTGAAAAATTGTTAGAAAGAGGAAAGTACGAAGGAAACATTTATATTATTAATTGCGTGCGATGTTATCTGTGGATAATGTGTAAAACTTTTTTTTTCAAGAAATTTACTTAATCAAAAGCGTGAAACTTACTTCCTCCAACAAAAACGTCATCTGACAACATGTGCTGCTTGGTGGATTTGAAGGATTGGCTCCAATAAATGCGCGGCTTGGCGCGACAGTGCGCCGTGAAGCAAGATGCATCCGGATGTCGGTATTCGTTCATGGCGGACCATATTTTTAGGCCGTTTTCTAACCGAAAACTCGTATTGAAACCGATGTCCTTTAAATGATTGCATAGGGGTGCGAAAAGGTAGACAAAGAGCTGAAGAAGAATCGAAAAAAGATCTCATGTGATATTTGTCTTTTTTTTACACGTCGCGCATCCCGTTTTTATTTACACATGTCTCAATAGCTTACTGTCATGGTGGGTAATGGAAATAAGTAGTAAAAAGGATTTGGCGGATCGACTTCGTTTTCTGCGCATTCTTCAGCCGAATCTAGGAGTATCCAATGAAGAATGTAAAGCAGAGTCGTTTCCATCCAACCGAGGTTTCGAAAATCCTTCCTAAACGATTAACGACGATTATTCTCGCGCGAAAATCCAAGGAAGCAAACTGGAGATTATATGCTACTCACTATGGCTCACCTATTGTGCAAGAGGCTGGCAGTAGCATGGAGAACGTAAGGAAGAGCGGCTTGAATCAAACGCCAGCGTGGCACGTTGCCCAATATCTCGCTTAACGAGGGTGTCAGATCGTTGTGAAGATTTTGCACTAAGACCTTCTCAAGGCACTATATAAAATAGAATGGATCAATGTAAGCGCTCCGTCATTCTTCAGTAGAATAATTGAAAATAATCAACAATATATCCAATACTAGTTGGTGGACTTGCGTATATATATATATTTTTTTTTATGAAAATGTTCGTACTAACCGAGCACGCTTCCTTCATTTCCTGTGCGCGAGCATGTCGGAAACGAACGAACAATATTAATTAATTAATCAGAGCACGGTGAGATTACGAAAAAAACGAATGATAAAAAAATAAAAACAACAAAAAGTGAGATTGTAAACAGTAAATTTTGCGACAGGCTACGAGCAAAAAGCTAAGTGAAATGTCGTAATCGATGAACAATAAATATAATTGCTTGTGTAACACTTTGCTTTGTAACAGTGATGCAGAACTGACATATATAAACGTATTCGATTTTGAAAACAAAGTGTGCACTTGTGTGTATCAATTTTCAATCTAATAACGTAAATATTTTTACGAATTTGTCTAGAACTTAATTATTGGAAATCAATCATCTCGGTATTACAATTAAAAAAAAAAAAAAACTAAAATATTTCAATGTCAAACACAATTAAATTCACGCGCTGGACTACTTTGTGTTGTAATTTCATTCCAAAACTGTGCTTGACAAATTAATTCGGTTACATTCAGATCTCGTTTGATTGCAAAAAAAGAAGACAAATATACGTGTCACATATATAGAGAACAGCGTTTAATTAAACATATATATATACATATATATGTGTGTGTATATCAACCTATCGATTCATTCTGTACATCCATGTTCTTTCACAAGAATCGCTATATATTTTTTTGTCTTATATTATTTATTAGTATGAACAATGCTTCACATATATAAAAAGTTTTAAACACGAGCATCTCGCAAAAGTTGGTGCGCTGCAGCTTTTTGTTTTTTGTCTGTACAAGTTTATTCATGCATTTCACAGTTTTCTCAACAACAGAGATATATACGAGGATGAAAAAAAAAAACAAAAAAAATAAAAAATAAACTACTACAATAGTGTGCGATATATCGAACAACACGAAAGCAAGCTTGCGTGCAAGCACTCGCAGGCAGGTGTTAAACGGGCGATCCAACTTACAGCATGATGACTGGATGGTAGACAGAACTGCAGGTGACACGTGGAGGCGGCCGCGTGGAGAGGACATTTTGTTAGTGCAAGTGAAGCAGGTATTGCATAACGTAGGACTGACAGGACGAAACGCGATCGATTATATGCAATTATGTTAAATCCCAAGATATTGTCTCATCCGCACAAAACTCTCTCGCAAATAGGGGTATGACGCAAATGTTTTCGGGATTTAACACAAAGCGAAAAGATACACGCGACAGCAAACGAAAATGAATAAAATATTAATATATATATATACATGTATATTACATATGTATATATATATATATATATCGAATATTCACAAGATTGTTCATTTCAAAGAGACAAGAGTACAAGCCTAACTTAATTATATCTCATTTATATGTAATACATACATACTTTAAGAAATCGTATAATCCTTTGTATGCGTGTATATGTGTGTGTGCGTGTATACGACTTATTGTCTGCAAGTCGTTTTGTGTGTGATTTATGTATACCTAAAAATTGTATAGCATCGTATGTAAAAAAAAAAAAAAAAAAACAAGATATGTAAAATTATGAATTAATACACACATATCTGATGTCATTGTTTTTTTTATATACGCGTTCTCTAATACATTAATGATACGCGTTGTTGTCACACAATGTTGTTGATTAAAACATGTTGTCGTTTTGTCATATACATATCGCGTAATCACGAAGTATTGTAGAACATAGGTTTAACATTGGCGAACACATGAAGCAGGCTTCTAAACAAAAAGCGCAACTTCAGACAGAGACGATCACGAAAGCGGAAACCGGAAGGAAATTGTTCCTCCGTGATAGTAGGGCAGAGAAGCGTGTGTACAAAATCGCGATTTGAATGTCCGCCCGATCGAATCGGCGTCTCGAGATCGATAATTTATCGGGAACACACACGCGGCCAGTACTAATAGCAAAAATAAAAACAAAAAAAAGAAAAAAAGAAAACGGTCGCGCAAGTTCTAGTCGACCGACCGTCTCTCAAAGAATTCTTGCTCGCAGTAATATTGTGCGTTCAGACATTCTTTGCACCTTTTTTTTTTTTTAATTAACGACAGTGTCAGACGATTGTATCTTTGCGTTTTGTTTTCCTCTCTCTGTCTAAGAGATATTGAAAATAAATGATTGGGTCAATTACCGTGCAAGATGTATCGTGGAGTTTTCCTAGCTTAGCTCGAATAAATGGCCTGAAAAATAGCAAACTGGGTAAGACGCTTATTTACAGATGGAGAGAAAGAGAGAGAGAGAGAGACGCTTATTTACAGAGGAGCATGTCACTGTTTCTCATTTTTAGTAGAAAAAAAAATAACAACGGATCATTGCACACATGTAATCAGCTGACCTTATCTGCCGCCAAAGAAACAGCTGAACCGGGATAGGCAAAGGGTACTCCTGCAGCCCTCCATCTAAGGATCGCCGCTTATCCATCACCGCTCCGGATATCACTAAAACTTTAGGGAAGATCGCGTGTGACGCGAGGGATCATTCGATCAGACTTAATTAACCAAACACACAACTAATTATTCCGAATCGGTAGTGCTGCCATCGCTGCCACGTGCCTCACCTCGCAAAACAGACCCTTCCGCCTTTAACTACTATATGCCTACGTCGTGCACACACCCTCGGCGGAGTCCACAGCACTCCATCAGCCAGTGGATCAATTCCCGTTCGGGGAACATCGAAGGCGTACGCACGCGAGGATCGAATACCAGGATGAAAAGGAGCACGTCTTCCCGCACGCAAGATTCACACACCTTCCGAGCGTTACGAGTAAGATGCATCCCTCGCCACGGAGAGGCGAACCATTGCGCGGATATACGTTATCCGGCCCGACTCTGGTCTCGCGTCGCGTGTTGGACGCAGCCGCCGGAAAACGCCGACGCCGGGCACGACGTTGTCGAGGAGCAGCGCCGCGCGCGAAAAGAGAGGTATCACGTGCCACTCGGCCTAGTAACACACTTCCGTCATTCCCTGCAGGTGCCCCTGCCGCGCGACGTCAAGGTGTATGCAGCCCGGCGTCGGGATAGCGTGTAACTGAAGAGACGCGTTCTACGCGCCCTCGTCCTCGCGGGAACACGGTGGACGAGACGGTGGTGGATGCGCGTGCGACTCACGGAAAATCCAATGCGCCGTCGTTCCATCGATCTGGAATCTGCTGCTGGACCACCCCTACGCGACGGGGAACGGGGAACGAGGGACGGGAGGGTGAAGAGGAGAAGACCGACACCCACTCCTCGCGACGCGCCGCGCCGCCCCGCACCGTGTCCCCTATACCAACCCATTTACCCACCTAACCCACCTAGCCGTTTACTTGCCCGATATGACGATGGGCGAGGCCATCTTCCGCGAGGAGCAATGACTGGCGAAGAACGCGCAATTTACTTTCCCGTTTTGAGTCAGGGTGTGTGCCGTTTGATAGTGATGAATAGTCGATACCGTCATCGATAATTCACCGTTTTACTGCGTAAAACGATAAAGCGGCTTTTTAACAAGGCACTAGGATTAGACTGTGATCATTTGGGAACGTGAATGGCACGATAAAGTCCAATAAAGTCCAATAATGATGTATTATTAAATGATAAAAAAAAGATGTGTGTCACGAAGATGACGATAGAATAGAGAAAGAGAGAGAGAAAAAAACGAGAGATAAAGAGACTTAAATAAATTGATACTGAGACGATACATACCCTTAAATAAGGCCAGGACGCAATTAGCTAGCCCGCTTGGAAATCGTCGTCCCTCGCCCGCCATCGTTCCGACTCGCAATATCTTCGTCGGCATCCTTATGTGTGTCAAGACGCTCTTCGGCGGGCCGCAGTCTTTTGTTAAAGAAAACCCTCGACGTCCTTCAACGTCATATCCAACTCGAACACGATCTCCCACGTACGTGCCATTACTCCGCTCGTCTCCGGAGACCCTTCACGATCTACCGGACTGATCTCTATACAAACTTCCGTGTTTCCGTCGACGGCCGCTCTATCCGCTTCCTCGCCGATCGTTCGACATATGTCGCGCCACAACTCTCTTTGACACGGGTGAAGGACTTCGACCAGTTTCCGAAAACCGTCCCAATCCATGTTCGAGCTATTCTCGAGAATTTGCCAATAAATTTGGCTAACATACGCGATGTTCTCTTCGTCATTGTCGCTGAGATTTTTCGGCGATACGTTTTTATAAATAATTTGTCGCGCAATTTTTCTCACTGAATCGTGCGCGAGTCCCATTTTTCCGAACTTATCAGAGGAAGCGCGAGCAGTCGTATTTTTGCGAAAAATCTTGACAGAATCCTCGGATCTGTCCGAATTCTGACCGGACGTTTTCTCGATATTATCTCGTCTCCCGAGCGAACAATTCTTATCTTTCGTTGGCGCGAACAATTCGGTCATCGTAGCACAATCGTCCGCGCAAATATTTGTTATCTCGTCGTCAGTCGTGAAATAATTATCAGAAACAAGCGCGACGGTCGCTGACGGCGCCGAATCCCGCGGCAAATCGCCGCCGTCGGCCGTTGAACGTTTTTTCTCTGAACAAATTGTTAAATCCCTCGGGGAATTTAACAGTAAGCTCTCGATCAAACGGCAAATCCTTCTTCGTGTTTCTGACGATAAACGAGGGAGAACATCCGAACACTCGCGTGGCTGGCGCGTCGACTTTTTCGCGCCATCAGAAATTCTCTCTTTCGCAATTTCATCTCTGACGTGTCGCGCGATATCCAGATAAGGTTTTGACGAAACTAGTCTACGACCACGGGGAATATCTACGTCACTTATCTCATCTTTTCTATCTGGGGATCCTATCCATTCGTGTATCAAATTCTCGGCGGACGATGAGCTTAAGGTTGTAGTGCCGCTCTCCTTTCTTTGTTCCAATAAAGTGCAATCTTCGAGAGAGTCCTTCTCCGCACAATCGGACCGTGTCTTCTTTGTCCTCTCTGTCGTTTCGGAGCGTCGCAAAGTGCTCGCAGCAACGCTAGCGATCTTTCTGTTGCTATCCAGCCTCGATATTAACGAACAGCGATATTCGTCCGCTACTTCGGTTAGACGTCGCGATTCGTCGTCAAACAACCAGAATCCGGAGTCGCGTTGCGGACGATCGTCTCGACTGGTATACAGAACGGAACTCTGTTCCCTCGTCGCGTTCCGCGCTTTCAGACGAGTGCAACGTCTTTCTCGCAATTTCAACGGGAATCCATCATCATTTTCATCCTCCTTATTCGGCGACGTGAATCGACCGCGCGCCAAATATTTCACGGTATTGGCCATCGAATAAATATCGTCGCGCATTCCGCCAAGCGCTGGTCGTCGAATACTTCGCGGATCCCGAGAACCACGCCAATCTCCCGCGAGCGGATCATCGATTTGTGATTTGGGCTCATATGAAATCTTTCTCACGACTTCTTCCCGACCAATATCGGGGCGGGCTTTCATCGCGACGCGGGACTTATATTCATCCGGACGATTATTTCGCGCATTACACACGTCGTATTTTCTCTCGTTTTTTTCCGCTTTAATATTCTCAAACAATCGCTTAATAATATTATTGAAATGGGATCTAATTCCAATTGTATCGCTTCCGGCATCGGCTTTCATATCGGAAGTATTACCAACGCCGTTTCGGCTCTCGATACAGCTGCTCGTTACGAAAGTACGTTCTTTAATTGGCAATGATTCAGTTCCACTCGACTTGTCTTTATTCTCAGTTCTGCAATTCGCTTTCGAGCGATCGGCAAATATTCGCGATTGCACGTCATTCTTCAAATTCGGAAAGTGATTTGTCGGAATTTCTGATTCCTCGTTATTTCTTTTGTTATGAGCGCGATCGCTCACGGTTGTCGTGATTTCGGCATCACGCTCGGCCCTTGTTCGATTCCCTTTAATTTCTTCGTCCAATTTTAGCGGACAACTTATTACCCCGCAACGCTCACATTTGTACAACGACGAATTCTTCAACAGAAGATCCTCCGGCTTCTTATCGCGAACCCGCGCGAACAGACATCGCAGCGTTCGCGAGATCTCATTGCAGCAGCTATTAGTCACGGACGAAACCTCCGTATCTGAATCCGCCATAAAATCGAGAATTTTGCAAACCGCTCCCAGCTCGACGAGAGGCACGACGACGTTCGACGAGTAATTTGTCGTGTCCGCGCGCGTTCGAGAACGTTCAATTCCTTCACTTTTCTCCCCGTCCGTCCGATCGTTCCGTTCTCTCCCGCTTAAAACAGAGATCGAGTTGCGGTTATCCGAATTGAAAGAACGTGTTCTGAAACAGTCTGAATTCACAGCGCGATTCAATTTGTGATAGGCGGACGATAATGATGCAATTTCCGCGTTTTCGTCGTCTCTGTACGTGCTTCGGTTTTCTCTTTCATTTTCATCGGACGCAATGTACAAATTTACCCGCTCGCTTTTAACGCTAAAAGTTCTCGCGGAAAGTGCCGTTGTGTCATTTGAGGTTGACGCCTTGGACGACGGGCCTATTGTTACCTCCCATAAATCATCGTTGTTCCACGTTTGGCGATACGCAACATTTGTTCGAGAGACTCCTCGGGATAATGGCATCCTCTTATCTACATACATGTATTGATCTCTTATAAATGATCGAATTCATCATTCTCATGTTCTTCCGGACACTACAATTTTGATAAATTACTATTAGATACATCATTAATCGGGTAATTTACTTGACACGCGAATAAATAAATTTTATTACCGGTTATAATTTTTTTATTTTCACTCATCACCAAAATGTAGCTCTTGTAAAGAATGATATATTTTTTTATTAACGACTCTCTCTGGCGTTTTTGTTTTTCTTATTGCAATCAACTACTGCACTTACAAAATGTTAAAAAACGAAATTATATTTCATTGCGTAGAACGTTATAAGGTTATAAGTGCAGTTTGGTCAACATTAACATGAAATTTGCCATTGAAATGAGATCGGGAAATAAACTGCATTGAAATTGAATTGAATCAGATTGTTTCTTTCATTCATCTGATCGTACCTTCCACTTCTCCTTTTTCTAAAATAATTCCAAAAATAAATAAACTATTGAAAAAGTCACACTGCGAACTTTTTGAACGAAATTTTTAAATTGGTGTATGGAAAAAGTTAGTAGCAAATTTATAAAAATTATCTTTAGAATCTGTTATCGCTTGTTTTATTAATGACAATTACTTTAAAAATTATTTGTGATTTTAGTCATCATTACAATCAGGTTTCATCAGTGGGAATTAGAGTCTTATCGTATTATTCATAAAGATATAAAGTCGTTATGCACGTAGAAAGGTGTCACCTTCTACGTGACGAACAAAGTACGATCTCGATGGGATCTAAAAATGGCTACACAATGCAAACACACATAATCGCACATAATCGATATCTCCCTTTTGCAGAACTGCTAGAGAAAAAAAAGTGACTGTCTGGCGTCCTGTCAAAGACGGCGCGTGAAAGAGAGGCTTCTTTTGTGAGAATGCCTCAGATCATGGCAGAGGCATTCGCGAGAGGGTTGCTAGACAAGATAATGATACAAGCGAACGTTGTTGCACACATAGTCGTTGTTTTACAACAACGACGGCGGGTTGTGTTCTGCGTGATAAGTTGCTTGTCGCGCAGATAACTACGCACATGTGACAAACTCGCTATGTACAAACTGCTGTGAAATAAATAAATATACATACGCGACAAATTGTGTCATCTCTAGAGGAATCGTGGGAACCGCGTGTTGACGAAGAAACGAGCAATGTCCAATCGGAGTTTGTAAACGGCATATCGCAAGCGCGCACACAGAGAAATTATAGCAAGGCCGAAGAAATGGAATTGATCGCGAAGATAGTTCGCGACTTGCGCGATATGCAGATCGGAGATTCGCGTTACGTACTGCCGCCTTCATTGTTAGGGCTGGAGAAACAGGTAATTAAATGCAGCTGCACAAGAGAGAGAACCAACTTCCCGCGACATTGTTATTCCGTCATGAACGCAAAGAACAGTTACGGTCATTTAAAGTTCAGATTTCTCAGAACATAAAATTAACACAAAACTTTTAATACGGGTTAAAAATAAAATCCGATACAATAAAATCGTTTCCAGTTTAATAAGTTCCAGTTCAAAAACTTTTTAATTAACGTAGTTTTTTTTTTTTTTTTGTCAAGCAAGATAACTTGTAAGTATAGCACAGTAAAAATGTTTGTAAACACTTATTATTACTTAGTATTTAATTTTTTTTATTTTTCTTAATGTTATATATTTTGCAAAAAAAATACAGTCTCAACATTGTTACTTGAGTACATTTGCTTAATCAAAGGCGGTTCTAGACAAATCAGATTACATTTGCAAAACGCTCACGTGCACAAGACGTCTTGCGTGTGCTCGCGGTTTGTTCTAGTGCCGCTTTTGTGCATTAATTTCACACACACACACTCTTACTCCTTTGCGTGTTTCGCAAAGAAGATCTACTCACGAAACACGCACCTGTCCACGCTCGAACAGGTGAAGTACGCCACGTGCAACATCGAAAGTGTGACACTCACGAGTCCGATAGTTGACGTTGCCGAAACTCAGCCTGTAATTCAAGGTCAAGGCGACACGCAGCAGCAGATTGTGCACACGTCATCGGCAAAGCCGAAATCAGACCAGAAAGAAAAACAAGATGATGCACCTGTCGAAGCGACCAGCTTGTCCGCCGGCGTGCTGCATCAGCTGATCGAGGATCTGGAGGACAAAGCGGTTCCAGTTTGTGCCAAGGACTCTTCCTCGAACACAACTAGTAAGGAACACGTCGCTATTTGGGAGGAAAAAGAGGAGAAACTTATCAGAACTATTGAGGACAACGCAAACGAGATCGGTACAAAGACTTTTCGAGAGAGCGGATCGATCGGCCACTTTCGCGCTACCGAGCTGAAGCACGATGACGAACTGAGATCTCGCTCGACTCAGCATCTGTCGACTACCTCGAAAGAAACTAGTCTCGAGGAAATCCAGTTGGAGAAACACGAGTCGAGTTCGTTGTCGTCGTTAAAGCCGCTCGACGCCACGATGACTATAGAGCAGATTCTACCTACCAGTGACATGGAGAAGCGAAAACTCGACGAAACGACGAAGAAGAAAAAGGGATTTGGCAGCAGACTAAGGAGATTTTTCCGCGCCGCTTTCGGCCGCCGGAAGAACTGAATGCAAACTTTCAGAAGAAATGTTACCTCGCGATCTACGTCAAGCACGACGACGACCTCGAGAGGTCCTTGTCTTTGTCTTCGCGGAGTAGCTTTTTTAGCGGAGCGTTTTTTTTTTCGAGAGGGAACTGTATCGCTTGTTTGCGAATCCAGCCGAGTAAAAATAGACGGTCGTGCGGTCTCCGTAACTTTAGCATCTCCGTACGCGAGCCGAGCGCGAGTCAGACTCTCCGTACATTTCTAAGTGATGATCGCAAAGTGTTGTATACGAACTCGCAAAATTCTGTAAAATATACCATCTGATGATCTCTACGTTACGTGTTCACGTTCTTGCGCCAGCTCTTGCGCTAGTTTAGTTAAAGGAAGTTTAATAGCCGTAAGAGGAAACTTTGTCGAAGCAACGATCGAAACGTAAATTTTTGCGTAACATCGGGAGTTGCAGATCTGGCAACTCTGACATAAGAATGGTCGACACCGAAATTCCATTTATCGTAGCAAGACGAGGCGCTGAAGTCTGACCCTCGCTTCTCGAACTGTTTTTGGACCGCAGCGTTGCCATGCCCCGAGACTCCTCTCCGAGGAAACTTGGACCTCGGCATGACTCGGCATGACTCTAGTGCATCCTGATCGCTGCGCCATCTGTAAAAATAAAATGAGTAAATTTGGTAAGACCCGGTACCATTCCTGGTTCAAGCTTCGTTCGGTCAACATCCACTCGCACCAGACAATCGACAATGGTGAGTTTTCGATCGTTCGCATCGTCTCTTTCTTTTTTGGAGGTCATCCTCTTTGTTAAAATTTATATATTTTGTGTTTTCGATTGATTTGACTTGGATTTTTAAAATCGACGATCTTTCAGCGCTGACTTCTTGATAGTTTTAGCTTTTCTCAATAAATTTAATTAACTTATTTAGTGGTTTGTTTTTATACAAAGTGGCAGTAGCAACGAGTTATCAGAAGTGCAATGTTTTAATCTAATAAAGAAACCTTGTGCTCTTTCAGGCGGATCTCAGCAGCAAGGATGTCGAAAGTGAGTAAAATAAAGTAGTTCGCTCATTCTTCAGGGCGAAACTGCACGAAAATAATCTCGAGAGATAAATTTCTCAATTTACATCGCAGTGTGACGCCTCTAAGTGATTTCTAACACGTAACTTTTCGTGCGTGATGTGCACTTAGCAGAGAATAAAAAAACAAAAATTCGAACGAAGCAATGTAAAACTTTTATTACATCTGTCGGCGCCAAAATTTCGTATTGAAATTGTGTCACAATATTTGTCAAACTTAAATTTGTTACAACGTATGAATTCTCACGAAGATAAAGCATTTTATCGAGCTTTTTTATAGCGGAAATTTTCAAAACTATTTCTTCTGTATTAAAAAAAAATGAATTCTTTTCTTTTTCTCTTGTGAACTAGCAGTCGATTAATTACACGCGAGTTTTTTATCTAATTAATATATATAATTTCTAACTTTTGCATACTGCATATCTCATTTTTCGGCGTTACATAACGGCTCATCGGGCATGGAAGACGCAACCGTTTTCGCGGCGCGTCAAAAATAGGTTGGTAGGCTGTTCTTATATGGTTCGGGCGGGGGTAATCTGACCCACTACTTCCACCGGTGGGTTCTTCAATCAGCGCGGATTGGAGAGAAGGGGAGGGGGATTGTCGTCTCTTGAAATAGAACAATATTTTTAAACTAGGTACGCACGGCGCGCGCGGCTCTCCGTGTCTACGACTGGTATTAACCCAGATTTCGTACCTCACGTATTTTAAGAGTGGACCAAATACCCATGGCTGATCATGGAGAAGTACACATCGCCAAACAAAGATCTCTGCTTTATCGCGAACTGATCGCGTTATCGATAACGTCTGGCGATCAACAGACACGGTCACGCGCGAGAATATCCGTGCGCTTGCAATTATTACACATATTAAACAAAATGATTCTTTCTGTGAAAAAGGGGCAGAATTTGCCTTTTCCATTTACGACACAGACGGGACCAACGTCATCGACGCGATCGATCTTGGCAACGTTCTTCGCGCGTTGAACTTGAACCCCACGAACGCAACCATCGAGAAGATGGGTGGTACGAAGAAGAAGGGCGAGAAGAAACTGAAATTAGACGAGTTCCTGCCCATCTTCAGTCAGTGCAAAAAAGACAAGGAACAGGGTTGTTACGAGGACTTTCTGGAGTGTTTGAAATTGTACGACAAACAGGAAGACGGAACCATGCTCGCCGCGGAATTGTCTCACACGCTTCTGTCGCTTGGTAAGAGTAACTTTCATTAAAATACATTTTTTGTACTGCGGGATAAAATGTTTTTTGTTAAAAACAAGAGCAGTTCAGTTTTACATGCTTTACAAATAAGAATTATTAATTTATAAGTTTAATAAGTGGAAAAAGATGATTTTTTTTCACTTACACTATATAAGTAACTAATAAGATCTAAATAATTGTGTGTCAGGTGAACGTCTCACTGACGCGGAAGTCGAGACAGTATTAAAGGACTGCATGGATCCAGAGGACGATGACGGTTTCATCCCCTATGCCCGTAAGTATAAGTTCCTATTTGAAGTCGGGAATCGTGAATGAGCCCAAATAGACGAAGAGTGTTCAATACACGTCTGCATTTGTGAGTCATGTTGGTATACATATAGTTGATATACGTATAGATGTTGATATAGGTATACATATATATGTATATATATAGAGCACGGTAGTTAGAAGAAATCCTTTCAAGTTCCCGTATCTCGTCCGTAAAATATCTTATACGTTAGATTTGTTAGAATTAATACTACAAAACTTTAGAAACTCTCCCTCGTATAAATTTTACGTACAGTTGAAAGAACCCTGTAATTTCCGCTCTGAGTAAGTTCCGGCAATGTGAAGAGACACCTACGCTCCCATTTCCCATTTGTTTGAAACGTCCACGTCATTTTTGTGTTTCGCAGCCTTCTTGAAGAAGATGATGGTGCTGTTGTAAGCGGTCAAGGTGTTACGGAAAACAATTTTCATCCATCGTGAGTACATCCTCATGGTAGCGTCACGCTTCTGTCCGTCCTTTCTTCGCTTCTTGTTCGTCTTACTCTCCATCCACTCTGTCTCTCTATGTTTCTTTGTTTCCTTTCTCTTTCTCTTTCTCTTGTCTGTCGCTAATATTGTGTTGTCCGCTGTCTTTTGCGCCGAGCGTGTTCCAGAATTTATAGGACGCAACGTTGCAGCTCAACAGGGATGCTGAAATCGATAACCCGCTTCTCGCGCACAGAAACGCGTGGCGAAGGTTCGCTCGCGCTCTCGAGGTCAATGACTTCGACAGAGATCATTAAAGTAATTTACAATACAACAACAGTTAATGAAACAATGCAACAGTTAATGAAAATCGTGCACAGAATGCAGAACAGAAAATTTTCCACACTGACACGTTTACCGATTCACCGGTGGCAAACACACTCTTGAAAAACACAAGATACCGAATAGACACTAAAACATTTTACATTTTACAAGCTCTCTCGTCGCGTTTTTACTTACAAATTATAAATATTGATGTTTTTTTTTTTAGTGAAGTGTTATTCGCACAAACAACGATTATATTATTAATTTCCACTTTACTCAGCTTCTTGAGTTTTTACCGCTTATGATGTGATAATCAAAAACTTCAATTACTCAAATTGTACATACGTTTTTTTTTTCAATTTTTGATTCTCTAATTATTGTTTTTCGCAAATGATTAATGCTTATTCTACGTCTATCGCGTCTATCGCTTCGTGTCTGTCGCTTCGCTACTGAAAGCGAATCGGCGTCGGCAGTACAAAACTGAACAATCGGTACTGCCGAGATATCTTGAACAATACAACTAAATCGTTCAATTTTTTTTTTTTTCAATCTCACGCAGACTAATTTCCGATCTCTGCCTGTGAATATATGTTCGTCGTCTCTGTGGAATAAATATGCTTAATTACTTGCGTGTCGATACACGCATACACTGGTTGATACTCGGATTTTTGTTCGCAGCATTTCTTCGTCGACTGTGTGAAAGAGCAGCTGCGGGACAAGATGATTAGAACGGATCGTCGTCAATGTCCACGCCACGCTTCGCATCGCAACGAGGAATCACATTCGCCATTTTCGCTCATCACATTCGTCACAGTTCTCATTCTCTATCCCCTAACTCGCATCATGTTGCCCGCGAGGATGTTCGCCCCAGTTGACCAAATTTGCATATAAAACCGCCATCGTCGAGAAAAGCATTTCATCGAAAGGGAAGCAACAGAGAAGAAAAGCCCACGAACGTCATTGAGTACAAAAAAACAAAAAAAAAAAAGAAACAAACAAACAAACAAAACATTTTTCATCTCGTGCGCATAAATAACATCGTTATTTTATTCGATTTCATACACTGTTGCGATGTACACCGCCGTGTTTTCACGTTTTCATGTCATATATTTACGGAAAGAAAAGTTTGTGTCTCTTTTAATGTAGCAGCATTGTACAAAGTCGAATAAAACAGTCGGTGTTAAATATATTTACTTCTTACTGTAATAAATCTCGTTCCTCTCAGATTGCCGGAGAGGATTAAAACAACTTTTGTTGCGTGTTTGCATTTTATTTCAATAATTTCCTCTCAATTTTCATACAATATTAATTACGCAATTTATTCGTTTCTTATTTGTTACAAGTGTTGTACGAGAATTGCAATGACACAGCATCCTTGCTACTAGAGTGTGACGTGATATCAATCAGAATTAGATTAATATAGATGCTTCGTAGTTAGGCGCGCACTATCGCGGGTCCAACTATTTTTGTCCGACTGACATTTTCTTGCTCTACTTAAGCGGTCGCGTGAGAGAAACACGAAGAATGTTTGTCACTGCCGAAATCTATTTTAAAAGCCACGCTACAGTTGCGCGCCTAAGTTGAGAATCGCATTCCTGTTTATTGCGCAAGACGTGTGATAATAAATATCATCTTCCTAAAATCTGTCTAGATCTTACTGTATGTGATACCACGCTGAAAAAAAAAAAAGAAGGTGTAAACGTGAGTCTTCATTATGTCTTCACGTGCTCGATTCTCCGATCGTACTTGGCGAAACGATTCACAAGTTCGATTAGCGAACTCGGAACAATGCATCGACCGCATCTTCTCTCTCGAGAGAAGTCGCTGATTCAGCTTGTCGCGGCGCACATCTTCCCTCAGCATCTCTTTTCGAGAGAACGGGAGAGCTCGATCGATAAATCGCGCGTGCGGCCGTCAGGCGCAGATTTCAATCGCGCACAATCTCTCTCACACGCCGCCGCTCGTCTCCTCGTCGTCGGTACCTGCCTCGATGATGAAGCGGCTGTTTGTCGTGGGTGGACGACCACGACGGCGAGCGTTCGTACGCGCTCGGCAGGCTTCGCGCGCTTCTCGGGGGCAGGCAGAGGCGTGTGGGGCCTGCGCTGGGTCCCGGCGAGAGCCGGTGGCGGCGACGACGACGGCGCTCGGCAAAGCCAGTCGGTTGAAACGCGTTGCGAGCGCTGCGCGTTTCGGAGTCATCTTCTGGAGTGTGTCAAAACCGCACGTAGTGCTGCCGCCGCCCGCTTTCCGCGTAAATTTATTTGCGCGCGTGTGTCGTCGCGAGCCGATATCACGTCGTCAGCGCAACGCGCGCGCGCGCGTACGGACGTCGCAGCCGAGTGTCCGGACGCGATTCTCGGCGCAACTCTCTTTCTATTTCAGTGCAGGGAAAAACAACGAGAAAAAAAAAACTCTCTCTCGCGAAGACGATCTCCGAAAAATCACCTAGAAAATGACGGATGTCCAGATGAATCCGGGCAAGATTGACGCCGGCGGCAGACTGCATCAGAGCGATGCGGCCGCCGCGCAGCAAACAGGTTGGTTGATGCTCCGCGAAAGCGAGATACACGCAGCTCCTCCGCGTCGACTTCGCGGCGACGTTTATTTTCGACGACCGACAGCCTCGAAGGCCATCGGCGGTGGTCCACAGACGTCGCCGATTGGAGCAGCCGCTCCGCGCGCGCTTCCGCCATTTTGACCCGACGCGCGGATAAGAGACGTGGTTGTTCGCGGAAAAAAATCGTTCTGTTCCGCCCGTATAGTATTGTTTCCGCGTGCCGGCTGATCCTCTCACGCGATCGTCGGAACAAAACACGGGGCGGCGAAGCAAAATGCGTTTCTGAATCTGCCGCATGATTCGGGTGCGGTCGCTCGAAAAATACGGAATATTCGGATAACAACATCAGAGATTGTGACAGATGATGACTGTAAATTAATGTTACCCCTTTAGAACTGACACAGCTATCAATAAGTGAAATGCAAATGATATTGATTTGCTCTGAGATCCTTTGAAAGCTGAGAATTGTCTCAGAAACAGATTTGTGTATATTTCAATAGAGAACGTCGCGTCGTCCATTATCTTTCTAGAAACATCTATGGCAGTTCTACATTCACGCTTTATTGAAAACTCTTCGCGATTTAAATTAAATAAAAATAATTTTTGAGATTAAGTCCAAACAAAATTATTCAGCAAAAATTGTTTATCTGATCTTTTCTTATTAATTTTTTTGTACATGTTTCTGTTAATTTCCGTGTCACTTGCCGCAGGCTGTGATCTTCAGTCTGTTGCCTCCATAGATATGTTATATGTACAGCACACGTACATAGTACACTTACACTATGAATATTGTAAGAATGTAAGAGAATCAAGATTACGTCGTAACAGTTCGTAAACGTTTCGGTGTGTACGACTTCACGTTCGACGTAAACGACACAATTCGAGTGTTTTACTGATTTTTATTTTATATTTTTTCAAAAGACATTTTTAACCCATTTTTATATATTTTTCATTTATTTTATTTTGTTCACGTCTGTTTAAAAATTGGTTTTGTATTTCTCTGTGAGAAATTTTTTTTGAATAAAACAACTTACATAAATAATTAACTGTCCCTATATCAAATAAAGAACGTATGCTTGCATACGCACGTGACGTTTTTGTATTTTTATTGTATTCTACTTGAGAAATAATGCAGACCGAAAAGCAATCCTGCCACTTGTTCAACACAAGCGCTTCCATTCACCCGTTGACAAAACGGACGTGGCAGCGTCTGGCGAAAAATGACATGCCGTGCCGTGCATATCGGTGAGCGAGACCTATTTTTTGCAGAAGTGGCGATACATAAAAAATGCGTTTCCGATAGGTATGCAAAATCGCTTGTAAAAGATTCGATTTATCGAACCGAAAATAAAAATTCGTAATACCAAGACATCGCGCTATCGCGTGCACCGACAGATAAAATTTTTATTGATAAGAGACAGTAAAAAAAAAAAAAAAATAACGGTGTTCGATACTGTTAACATTTTATTTTAAAATCATCATCTGTCATCCACACGTCTGTTTGCGAATAAGTGCTCGAGCGATACACCATTGAGTACTTTTTCTGTCCATTTGTGTTTCTATCATTTACATCTATTTATGATGCCGATATATGTGCGTGCTTACAAAACGCGATAAAATATTACACGAGTGTATGCGCTTGTCAGCATTAATTCTTAAGAGAGCCGAACGCGTATGGGAACCGGCAAGAAGTATCATTACGACGCTTGCATAGATTTATGAGGAAGACTGTGTACGATGCCCCTAACGTCTGAGGGCATTATACTCGGAGCGCTGAGAAAATCTAGCGTGTAGCGCAGTGTGTGTGTGTGTGTGTATGTACGGTTGGCAGACGTTTTTTTCAACTGCCAGTTAGTTAACTCTTAAACGCGGTCATATCCGTCAGGCTCTGTCGTGCGCGATTGACGCCTCCAGCCAGGAAAATTCGACTGTGCGATACATATGTACATACGTGAAAATTATCGTTACGTGCGATCGCGGAAGAAAACGGCCGAATTTCGTTCATTACCGTCGACGCTGCGGAGAGCCGCCTGTCAGCAACCTCGTTCATATCCACCGTCGTACCTGGCACGGTACATTGCAAATTCGCGAGTTCTCCTCGAGCTCCGTTATCAGGAATGTCACGGCGATATTCGTGCACTTTCCACGATACTCGACGTAACAATCGTCGAAAGAGAAAGAGATACATATTACTCGCTTTCTCAAAAATTCTAATATCAAAGCTCGCTCGATTCTTTTTTTTTTATTTTTCATTTCGAACGTTCTGCACACCGAGGAAGTCGCGCTTGGCCTTTTGTAATCATTAAACGACCTGGTAAATGCTCGTGCCGCAATTTACCGTAAATCAGAACCGACCTAAATAGGTCCTCAAGGTCCCGACGATGAGTAACGATCACGTGACGCGTTGATAGTGCGGATAGCGCGCTTTTTAACAAATCTTTATTTGACAAACGTCGTTACCTCATAACTTGTCGCGACTTATCGCGACTGTATCGTACCGGTATATGTATATGTATAGTTACGAGTAATCGAGTCGCTCGCACACGGATCGTCGAACTTCGTCGCAGCGTCTTCGCTTCTTCGCGGCAAACGGAGCAGAAAAATCGGCACGCAAGAAGAGAACACTTATTGGCCGGTTAGGAAATTGATGAGCGTCGATGAGCTGACAATGTTCCGTGGGCGTGTAATTGGCCCGAAATTGCCAGGACTCGTCTCCGATGACAAGCCATGATCGGAAGAGGAGGGGAAACGGGGAGTTTTAATCGGATGACCGTGTCGCAACGTTCCCGAATGGGACGTCGTCGCTTTGGGCGGACAGGCATCCGCCCGTTCGTGTCCGCCACTTCCGGATGTGACCGAAAGGGATTTCGCACTTGTCCAATTACAACGTAAACGATATCGAAAATATCAAAGAGACGCGTCGCGAATGTTCGGAGCGTTAAAAAAAAAAAAAAAACCTATTAAATCTCAAGTCTCTTTTTTATACTAAAAAATTAGTTTATCGGAAATGCCTCGAGTTGCTGAAAAAAATTTATTTCGACGATTGAGCGTTAATTGCGTCGGAACGATCTTTATGCAACCTCAATTTGCACAACAATCTAATCTGATGATAAGATCAGTTCGCCTGTTCGGTTCGAACAGTTCCTTCGCAGCTAATCGCGACTACACTCGGGAATTAATGGCTCGTAACCAGGCGACGCGATGTGCGGAGTTAACGCGCGAGTACCTAGCGGAGTTACGTGAATACTTAACGTTACGCGAGTACGAGGCCAAGGTTCTGCTCGTTACCCACGTCCCGCTTCGGGCCCCTACACACGCCGGCTCTATTATTGAAACGCATGACATGTTGGCGAATGTCCCTGCTCATCTCTGCGCCTCTCTCGCATTCTGAAAAAAAAATAAAACAATGATAAAACAATGATAAAACAATAATAAAACAATTCCCTGCGATTCTTATTCAATTCTACTTGTGTTTCTTATGCAATTAAATCGTCAACGTCCCTCAGGACAGACGTATCAATCAAGATGTCGGAAACGGAAATACCTGTTGCGAAAAATCCGATGGAATCTCTCATCGCGATTCACAACAATGACTAAATTTCACGCGAGTTACGATAATGCGGTTCTCATCGGATATAGTTCCGTGGTAAGGCATGCAATGTCGGTTGCCTTTCGACGCGCGCGTTTCGAGCGCACGCTACTGCGATAATTATCCGACCTCGATGGAAAGAGCGCGGATGAAAAAGTTATGCAAACAACTTGCATGGATTATTATTACTGCTCCTCTGGCGCGGCGATATCGACCAAACTCCTCTCGCGACGAAACGTCGCAACGACCTGCCGCAAATTGCGAAACGCCGGTATGTGGCCGGTTCCATTAACAGCGGGAACGTCTGAGGGACGGCTTGGCAGTCGGTCGACACACATCGAGGTTCAGTAACCGGTTGGACTCTTTTGTCGCGTGCGAAAAAAAAAACAACAAACAAATGCGCTCAATGGCGGATTCATCTCAAGCTAAGGAAGGAAGCGCCTGCTTTCCAATGAAGTCCCATCGACGACAAGCGTCACACGTTCGCGAGAACTCAGCCAGTCGACGCTCCAGTTTTATGGAGACAATATCAGAACAAACGCTTAACACGCAGCTGCAACGTCGATTATTTATGCGTGCCGAAATGAGAAGCGTTTCAACAGAATGCCGCATCACCTCGTTACATTTACAATGCAAATTAATCAGAAACTCACAACGCGCTCGTTTTACAAAACAAACTTTATCCGCATACGTACAGTTACGTAATTCGCTTGGCAACTTTTCACTAAATTAACGGTTACGACGAGAATAATTGTTTGCTGAAAAAAAAAAAAAAATAGAACTTGTTCAAAGAACGTCGCGATTGCACCTCGCGTCCCGAGTTCATAATTGTATAATTAATGATATACTTTATTGCGATATTAATGCAGATAATGACTTCATTTGCGGACTAACCGCAAAAAAACCTCGCCGGTTACGTGTCTATCTATTATGTGTCTATTACGTATCTAAGGATGCGCGAATCGAATGTGCATCTACCTGTCTACCTGTATACGTGCGAAACGATAAACGTTCGATTCGAACGTGCGAGCGGCGACAATTGCGTCAGCTTTAAAATTATATCTCTTGACGCGTATAATCGCCGGAACCGTTCGTGCAGATATAAAACGAGCATGCAATAGACAAAGTATCGCGCAACGTACGCCAACCGATCTGTCAATGAGCGCTTCACAAGGTAGTCCCACTTATCTCGAGGAAAAAATTATAGCCACCTTTGCCGAGCTAATATTTACTTCGCGACACGAAGGCGAGCAGTATACGCGTGCGATAAAACTAATACTCGCTGTGCAAATCCGCCTATAAGCTTATCCGAGAAAAGAACAAATTGTAACGCGTGTGTGATCTTAGCGCAAAAAATGGATTAAACGATAAAAGAAACGCGCACTTTTATACACAACCGTAAGTTGTTGTGAGAGAAAACATGAAGAAATGATATAAAATTTCCAAAAAATCATAAAATTCATGTGTGATAAAGATATACCTCTCGTATCTGGATTGATCTTAATGCAAACACAGAAATTCTGTATTACCGTGCGTTTTTTTTTAAACACGAGAAAAAAAACCACACACAAAAAAATATCACAGCGAATAGACGTGGTGACATCATTTAGACTAACTTTGGTCATGATAATCGATGATGTCACATCTCGTTGAACGGGAGTTGACATTAAATGCGATACATCGGTGGTTATTCGTGGGTTTCACGACTTCTCTCGACGTGCACGTGATTATATAATAGTCTTATATATAATATATTCATTATTATCCACGGTAGAAAACAAGGAAGTCATAAAAGAGACGATCGAACTGAATAGTTCGTCGGAGACGTATGTATCACGACAGGACAGATGTGCATTTTTATCAAATACAATACGTACTCATTTATTATCAAGTTGTTTTGTTGAATATTGCGAAACACAATTCGAAGACGTTTAGAAATTAATTTATAAAAAATATTTTAGTATTTTATTTTTATTGTTACAGTATTTCATGTATTAAATTATTATTATTTATTTTATATTAAAATATCATAAAAAATATCATTTTTTTAAAATAATATAATACACATCATTCTTCTTCAATAAATTTTACAAACAAATTACCAGCAAAGTATGATTTTTCGCACACGTAAATGATTGTTGCTTTTAGAACGTGGTCGAAGAATTATTTTTGTGGCGCGAACGAAGTTTTTCGCCTGCAAACTTGAGAAATATAAAAATATATACACAAATATATACATGTACGTTCGAGCGGGCAAACTTTTCTTGCATTGAAAGTGCAGCGCAACACTGGCGTCAATATGCCCTTCTGCAAGACGCGTTAGGCGAGGGTAAAGCGGGAAAGGGAGCACGTACTCGTACAAAGGGTGGATGAAAGAGCGAGGGTAGAAACCCCCAGGAGGGGCTTGCCGGCGTAGTATACGCGGGAATCGATAATAAAACAGCAGGCGACGCGCAGCATCCATGCCACGGCGTAGTCGGTTTGTGTCGGACGGTTTAAGGTTTTTTTCCAGATTGCGTCCTTTTATTAAAAGATGAGATAAGAGAGACGTCTCACTGAGAATTTTAAACTCGCAATTGAAATCTCTCTACACGCTGGGCACTGTGAAAAATACGCAGTATGTGGCGACGAATGGAAACGAGTCTTCAAATTGAGTCTCTTAAAATTCACTTTCTTTGGAATTACATGTGTTTAACACGAAAAAATCAAAAGAGAAGTAATCAACAACATAAAACGTGATTGAAAAACAACGTGTATTGTTTATAACTAGCAATGCTTTCTTGCGTGTGTATTTGTTTGAAATATATAGAGAATTAATAATTACAATTAAATTTTTTAAAGATAAACAAGCGCAACTTTGAACAAGTATCGTGTGACACGTGGAATTCCTAATTGTCTCTCTGTGATGACTAAACGATATACGACGTAATTCGGCTTAATGAGACGAGACAGCTGAGCGACGGAGCGATCGTCTTTAATTTGCTCGAAACGATCGGCGAGGCGCACCTACGGCAATCGTCATTATTGTGTCTCGATGTCGAGGCGTGACCGATTGTCCGTGTAGGATTGTCATTGCGAGATATCGTCTTACCGATAATTTTACGACAAGCGACTAATGGACCAAATCGTCGTGCCGATCGCTTAATTGTTCATGCCTTATTGACGATCGCAACGTCACCGGTAAATGTCAAAAAACTCTCCAGGCTCAATTAACGATCGTTGCTATCCTTGATCGAGGCGACGTTTTTGCGCGAACGGGCGTGTGCGCATCGCTTTATTTATGGGATGTGACGAAATTGCAATCTTGTATACTTCTGCTCAATTGTGTGTCGTAATTTAATGAACAAAATTAATAAAACAATTAATTAATTTGCGTAATAAATACGAGCAGCTTGAAATAAAATTGCAATTACACAGTTCAAAAGTCGCGAGTAAATCTCGACATTTGCGCGCGTGCAGTCACATACGAAAGATCGGAATAATAGCTTTAAAGTTATTACATGTTGCTACACGTTGAACTCGTGTTACCTGCGTAATTAGGCAGAACAGCTTACGTGCGACAGCGATCTAAAAACATTGGCAGAGAGAGCGAGAAAGAAAGATAAAAACTGAGTGTACGTGCGTGCGTGCGTGCGTGCGTGCGTGACTGCACGACTGCGTTTCGACGTAATACCGTCGAATCCAAAACAGGTATCTACCAATCCACGCGCCAAGAATAGCGTGTCACCTTTTCGACGTCCACTAACTAATTCCCAACATGCAATGTAGTCGCACTCGTTTGCCAACCAAGCGGTCTGTCTTTTTTTCTTTTTTTTTTTTAACGTTTGCTGTCATCTTTCTAAAATTATTTTCTCGTTTTATTATTTTCTTTTTTTTGTTTTTAAATATTTTGTTAAAACGTTAAGAGAGTTTTTTAAGAAAATTCACACGACGAATTTTATCGGATCAAATATGAAATTGCTTTGATACGCGGATTTATAATTGCCCTCTTGTCACTTAAGATCGTCACTTGAGATTCTTATCATGTCGGTACTTAACGCAAATGTGTGAGTGCTAAGTCAAGAGTTAGGAGGTAAAAATTCTCACGCACGAAAAGAAATGCCTACAAACGAGAACAAGTGCGACATTGTCAACGCGTATATCGAAGTACGTAAACTCGTCATTACGGAAATGTAATATTTGAAGAAACGATTTCTTCGATGTTTTCTCGATGGAAAAAATATAAGCAACTTACACTTTTCAACAAAAAAGAAAGTACTTGATGAAAAAACCATACGTAAAATAATTATTAATAATATTGATAATATTAATTATATTATTTGTGTACCAAAGCTTGTGCAAAAACGTTAGAGTATTGAATAAACCGCTCGTTCATTTTTTGAATCACGTAAAAGATTGCGATAATATTCACGTTTGCTGGTCAGCCAAGAGAGAAGCCCGTGCACGGAAGAGATATCAATTTTACAGTCCACTTTGGTTTACCATGTAATGAATATCAATGACGAGAGCTTTGTGGCCACTCTGCGTTCGCGAGGGTAGAGCGACAGACGACACATTATCGATTCTCATCGATATAAAAGACTGTCCACCACTTCAAGAGGGGACCTTGCGGGGCTTCCGTCGGGGAGGATTAGCGCTCTCTTCGAGTAAACGCAAGGCTGCACAAAACTCTTGTACGCGAGCGGAGAAACTCTCTTTTCTTCTTTTGTTTTTATCTTTTAAAAGCCAAGTCACATTTCAAGTATCGATGAAACTAAGTAGAACAAGACAAATTGCTCGATAAGCACAAAAAATAATTTAAATGGGGGATCTCATATTGTGTGGAGAACACAAAGTGGGGAATGTATTAATTTAAAAAATTCTATTTTATAAAAAATATAACTTTTATATTTTATGTATGTTTTATATTTTAAGTACACATTGTTGTACATAGAACAGATTCAAAGCTTGCGCGCGCACTTGTGTTCCACTGAACTAATAAAACAGATGTCAAACGTAGTAGTGAAAGCTCCATGATAAGCGAAAGCTTTACGCTCTGTCGGTATCACCTGCTTTGCTCGATTGGTACGCGTTTGAAACATTTGAGGAGTTTGCAAGTCGAGCTTTTCCCACTGAAGAATAGACAGAACTTTTCTATTGATCTATTTCTGTTCTCTACCAACGGTAACGCTAATAAAATTTATACCACATGCGATTTTATTCGTATTTATCAAATATCAATAATGTTTACACAAAGAAACATTTTAAAATTAATGTTCTAAATCCCATATAAACTATATATGAATATATATATGAATATTATCGTTATTGATTGTTAGCTAAATACAGAAATTGCTTGCAAATTTTCGCCGTAATTACAGGTCGTCTTCTTTTTCAGACATAAATAAAATTAAACAAACTTACAGAAGCAATTTGTTCAAAATAACATAATGTGCGTTATAGTAAGTAATGAAATTAATGTGTGAAACTGTTATTCAACTTTTGATAACACGCGCCTTGCTTCTCATTATCTTTCTTACACCCGTGGCGTTTTTAATTGCAAAAAAAAAGCGCGATCGATCCTGCGTGACAAGATGGTGCAAACCAACAATCGTGGAAATTTCGAGCTATCGTTCATTTTAAACGACACTAACTGTCATGCAAACCTAAATCGTCTGTAGAACAAAACTTTTGCTCAAGCATCTCCGACAGGCACGGGAATTTATTATAATGGGCAGAGATTGACCCTATAAAACATTTCAATGTTTTGATACGTCCCGAATGTATTTGCATATCTATGTTATACAATAAGACTAAAAAGCTCTACACGCGTAATTATACTTGGAAAATATCTATACACCGCCGAAATCTGAAGTGTGCTTTGTGTGTTTTAAAAAATTAACGTTTTAATTAAGTAATTTATTGACCACCACTCGGCGGCGCAGTTAGCTCCACTTGAAAAGGTCACACTCATATTGTTTATGATCACAATATACGCGATAAGACACAATTACGAATGTGTGAATCTCGTGTGGGTGTATGTGTATGTGTGTGTGTGTCACTAGGTCAATCACAATTACATACATTGTAGTTGAGCGCTTTTCTGCTGCTGGCGTTTCCGCTCCTATATCGTGCCGTCGCCGCCATCGATTTCTTAACCGCGGCGTTAACATCGTGCTAATTTCGCGCGGCGCTTAACGGCCGCTCAAATTTCGCGGCACGGCAGTTTTTACGATTTCTCGGGCGAAGGACAATTCGTAAATGCCGCTCGTTTCGCGTTTTATAGCTTGGTAAAATTCTTTTGCTTCGCGTAAAAATTGCGAGTCGCCTGATAATGAGTTGCAAAAATCTTCTTCTGTGTTTCAGGTAAGAACAACGCGAGATTGATCGAGTTCCCTCGGGAACCTAACGACGTCATTGCGGCGCGTCCTTAGCAGAGTCTCTGTCTATGTAACTCCCTATGTAACTGTGCTTCGAGAAAACACGCGAAACGCATCTCGGCGCAGAGAAGAGGAAGCGCGGTCGATCGATCTCGCGTCGCCGTCGGGATGCAAGGCGACTGCAAGACGCGACCGCACTCCGCCGAGTCTGTTCGCCCAGATAGCATCTGCGGCCGAGGGTTGAACAGGCCGAATGAATGGCCGGACTGTGTTCAGAACGACCGTAGAATGGTTCGTACCATGTGCGAGCGAATACCGACTTGTCGCGCGATAACGCCAAGACGAGGTAACACGCGCGATGAAAGATTGACTCAGAAAACCAAAACGCCAACGTCTCGCGGATTTTTAAAAGGCTTCGAGCTATCGCTGATCGTTGACGCTTCTAGGCAACATATAATCTGCTTTTAATTAGCCAATATCGCGCGCTGCATGCATTTTCATCTCAAGAAGAAGCGCAAGGATAGGAAATAACGATTTAATAATTGACTCAATTGTGGTATTTACAGTAGACTTTGTAGAAAAGTATGTTTTTTAAATAGTACTTTGTACTTTTGCCAAAAAGTTTTTTTATAGAAAGATTAAAAAAAACGTTTGATTTGGCAAGAAACTTGGATTTTTCAACATGTAAGTCGGCGCTTTTAATATTTAAGAGAAAAAGAAGAAAATATTTTTTATTATTAATAAAAGTTAATAAACCGTATCTCGTATTTGTACATTAATTTTTAAAGCGTAAATTATTTTTATTTTAACAGTTGTTTTTGTAAAAAAAAACAATTTAATTAGTTGAGAGCAGCGACGTGAATTACGACGTGGTCGTATTCTTGACAACCGCTTTTATTTATTACTGGCAACTCTCTATAAAAGTTTGCGATACGAGTTTTTTCTTTCCATCGACTCAACAACAAACACCGTTAACGCCAAGATCCACCGAAATAACATGCGAACACGCGGTTTTCTCCCGTTCGGGAATGAGTTGCTTTCAACTCGACGAACGTGTACGAAAGCGACCGACCGTGCCCCACGCATTAAGGTAATAACGTCGGAATTGAAGTGGCCGCATGCGAGGGTGCGTCTCCGACTTTATTCACGCCAGCAAGTATTAGCGTACGGAAGATAAACGACGCCTCGTGCGAAAAAGCCTCGGACGGTAATTGAGACGGGACGTTTGAAATGCTTTTTGCGCGATCTCTCCGAAGACTCCGGAAGATGACGAGCATTTCTCACGCTGACATTCACAGAATTTGCCGTTAAAAGAGAAATTTAATTCTTTCGGAAAGGCAACGCAAAGCAAATGAAAAATCAAGCGATTTATCCGAAGATGCAGCTTTCGCTCCTTTCGTACGTCATCGGAGCAGCATCACCCTCGATGTTGAAACGCATTTTAATCGTCGGGACATTTTATACTCGCTTCATCAAGACACCGTCCGCCCGCGGCGGTGAACGTCCTCGAAAGAAACTTAAGCGCGTAATCGTTTGATCGCATTTAATTGCGGCGAAAGACGATGATGCGTCTCTTCGCGCATGCAACGGGGTAGGTACTTGCACAAGAGTAACGACGAAGGGACGCGTGTAAAAATTTAAATTCAAACAAATTGCCCGCACAGCATTCGACGTTATTCTTTCGTAGTCGCGAAATCAATGAAGACAACCGAGACTTTTTTACGATCCGTCCGCACATGCAGTTCAAGCTCTCGGGGATCACGTTATTTTCGAAAACTGCGTGAAAAGAGGACGACAAGGAAAGAAGAGCCGCAAGAATGTGCATAATTTATTGATAGATTGTCTGTCTCGCGAGTTCGGTCTGAGGGAGAGACACCAGCATACCATGTACCGAGTGGGTAGTGCGCAGGGTAAGGTTGAGTCCCGGCTGGGCGTTGGAGCGCAGGAGCAGAGCCACGGCAGGACAAACGGACGGCATCGGCTCGAACGTGCCGACTGTGCGAGAACGTACCTCGCCAAAAAGGCTCCTGCGGAGTGTCGCGCTGACTTAGTGATTCACGAGCCGACGTAGGGTCGAGGAGAGACTCTCGACGTGAGGCGACGAGACGGCCAGGTAAGTCGATCTTCCCGGCGAGACCAAGGACCGCGACGTTACTCATCGACGGGTCCACAAGTACCTACCGTAGAATTTACTGTGGAATCTCGCGGATTATCCCACCGTTGTCGCACATTGAGGCTCGATCGTGTTCGCGTACGTTTCTACTTCCACGTTCTACTTTTAAGTTCCACTTCTGCATCGCGCACTTTAACAAAAACTCATCGCGAGATAAGAGATCGTTTTTCTTCCGTGACAAGCACCTTTTCTTTCTTATCGTTTCTGTTTTTTTCTGCAAAAAATCTCCGAATTTCATTTTCGTCCGTTTGTCGTGTGTCCGGTCTGATTCGTGAGATGATGAGAGCAGAATCCAGAAGACTCTCGAGACGCGACCGATGATTAAAGAGTCTCGCGCGTGGAGTGACACACGCGCGTCAAGATATAAATGATGCGGTGAACGATGCGGATGACCTCTCGCGTATCCGAAAATTAAATCGGGCCGGGTTCGTGGGTGTTTTTTAGAGCCTAAGTAGACACTATTAAAAGTGACGTAAGCTTATTATGCGCGAGCAGGAAGTAGTCGCCTCCGCTGGGGTAACGTAAGCTTGACCGCTGCCGCAGTCGCTATTCGATCATCGCGGTAATTAACAATGTCGTTGATTCACCGTTGCTACAAAACAAAATATACCGCCTGTGCACTCAGTAAATTGTTCTTAATCGGCCACTCTATGCAAATTCAAATTACTAGTTCAATCACTGTAGACAGAGACACACGCCACGCACTATAGAATATATGTTTACGTATTAGGAAACTACACATTTACAGAAATTTACTTATGCACAGCGCTGCTGTGTCGTCGGAAACATCGGCTGATTAGCGTTAATCAGGCACTTGTCTTGAAAGTACACCAATTCATCTTCACGAGCGCCAATTAGCATTTATTGTGATTGTCGTATATTGCTCGAAACTCATAAAGTTTCCCGAGACACTTTGTGCGAAATCGATACATACATTACGCTCGTTATTTAACTATATGTATTTCCGAGACAGCAGCAATTCCCGTGAAACTGCTGCGATAATTTTCTCAGCACGACGGAAGTTTCTAGAAAGTGAGGAGAGAGGGCAGAAGTTGGACGGGCGGTGAAAAAAATTCCCAAGCGTGACAATTCTTACGTCGATGAGAAAACTCGTTTACTTTCCACTTCCGGCCGTTGTCGCAAAAAAAAAAAAATATTTTTCTCCGAAACGTGTCAAGTTGATTAAATTGCGAGAATTTTTCAAATTTAATACGATAATCGATAATTTTTTACATATATATAGAAAATATTAACATAGAAATAACAAATACACCAGCTGAAAAATTAATATGTCAATTTACTGCTTGATTAATCAAAAATGCGAAACAGTCACCAACTTTTACGTCTGATTAGATAACACGTTACAAACTGCTCAAAAGCAGTTTTGGCTAACAAGCTCTTTCTCGGCATAAGTGTTTCTAAATTATCGAAAAAAAAGCACCTGAAGAGCTGCCACCCATGGTGTGCTACGAACAGAATTTATTTCGAAAGCCGATCGTATATCATCGATTATCGACCGTACCAGTCTCTCTGTTGGCACTCGAATTCTTTTTCAATCTGACGATTCTTTCGTTCTACTCCGGCCTCGACACGCAGTATCATTACTATCGCCGCCTCACGATCTAGCAATCTCATTCGCCATCTTCGTCTCTTGTTTTCGATATATAAGAAATTCTACCTCACGTTTTTCTCGCGATCCCCAGAGACCCGAGCTAAAGCTCGCCGTCTCTCTGTTTCTCGGACACGATTAGTCATCGAAGATTTTCGATATCGTGCTGCATTTTTTATTTTACTTTGAATTTACCGATTTTTATTATTTACCGATGAATTCTTTAGGCGCGAGATATCGTCATGGTGATTTCCGTCCGGAATTCATCAATTTTAAAGTTTAATGCACATGTCGCGCGCGCACGATTCTATTGGTGAAACGCTAGTAAATGGGTTAATATCCAGGAAGTATGGCCGCGCTATCGATAACCTGACGCACGTGACAATTGCACGTCGCTTCGCGGCCGTCGCAGGTGATTCGAAGATGCTGCTGCGCGATAAAACCATGTTGTTCGCAATAAACTGCACCTGTCGGTGCGCCACACCGTCGTTATCTGTCGTTACCCCTCGCGCGATGTCTTTTTTGTTTTTTCAAGATAGCACTCGTATTTTTTTACTCGTATGCAATAAATTTTGATAATTTTGTATGATCTTTCGTTTTGCGTTGTTAAAGCGTATTTTTTTGGGCGTATTGACTCTGAACGTAACAACACGCTTTCTGTGTTACAAGATTTTGCGTAAACGGGGACACGGGAAATATAATTAATTAAGTTATCCCCGACGGTTGTATGACTCAGCGGTAAAAGTCACGTTCGCCACGAAAAACTATATACACGTTGTGTAATTTATCACATAAATGTGTAGTTTCATTTTGCGCGCGTTTGCATTTTGCGCAATAAAATATTTTTCTTTGATTCTCTAACTCGGGAGTTATTTTCTTTCTATGTCTCATCAGTCGTGCGTATTATTACATTACTATTTATAGAAACGTCAATAAACATTTATTATAGCGACGCGATAACAACGAACGTTTTTTTCTCATTGTTAGCGGCAATTAGAGCAATGAGTTCCGATGGCGATGCACCGAAAGTAAGTTCGAGGCGTTTTTTTTTTTTTTTTTTTTTTTGTCGCCCGCGCAAGGAAGCCTCGGTGGAAAATTGCATCGTGTTACTTGCCATTCGATGACCTGAATGTAGGTCCCTCAGAATTACATGCATTGCGTGAGCATGGTATCGATCGCGTGCAATCGACAAAAAATCAAAATTAGTGCATGCATGTCTCGCGCGCGTCCTCCTTCGCAAAAAAAAAATGGAGAACCGCCGACTAATGTTTCCTGTTATCAAAAATTTGACGAAATATCAGTCAAATTAATCTCTTCGCTTAAAATTCGTTCTTTTTTTTTATATTTTTTAACCGAATCTATATATTAATTAAAAAATAAAACATTAAATAATACAAAAAAAACTTACATCGCTTGAAATTTTTTTATCGTGAGTTTTTTTGTTATCTACTAATTAAACTTACCTTTAAAGCACATTTGAATAATACATTTGTTTATAATTTTAACTTTCTTTTCTTACAAGTTTTATTGCTTTATTTTCCATTTCTTTGTACTGTCGCTTATCGATGTGTCGTCGATTACTTTAACGACTGATGGCGCAGCATCGTCAACCTTCTGTTTTCCATAGAACCTTCATTGTCTTTACCTTCGGCGAGGAACGGTTATCTCTTTGTAGCGATATCCTATCACATTCACAATCGTTCTTTTAATTAAAAGCTGCGATCGAAGTTGCGATCCCTTTTCTCTAGCGAAGACCCGATTCGAGGGTACGTCCGATGATCGGGTTTGCCTTCTCCTCCGCGGGGAGTCTCCGAAGTTTATTTGAACGTGTCAACTTAGTCACATCACATGACGCATCTTTGTGTGCACTCGTGTGTGCGCGCGTATAAAACGATGAAGTCGAACACGCTCACCCGGCCGGATCAATAACTCAAGGAATGGGCACTTGCCGGCTGGGCAGGAACGGCTACGTGCGGAACAGCCTTGTTTCTGTTCTTCCGTCGGAAACGAAAACGGAAGTGGCCGGCGTGCTTGGGAATTTTACCCGGACGTATATTTCCCTCGCGGCGCCTTTCGCGCAAAATCCGAAACGTCGGCGTTTTGCGTCTCAAACGTTACTCTTCTTTGAAAAACGAGTAATAAAACTATCTTTTGCAAAAACGCGTAAGCAGGTCGCGAAGTGAAGTCTGCAAAATACCGATAATTGCTCGCGAGATTTTGATTTTCGCGGGGAAAAAAGATCGAGACGGTGTCGTGGAATGGGATGCACATTCTGAAATAAATTGCTTTTCGCGGTTATTTCCGACGATTCGATATATTACTTCGGGCCACGTGTTCGTTCTAATAGAGTTCGCACGGAGTTTCCATCGCGTATGTAGATTCTTGTCCCAAGATAGCACTGTACAGACGTAGACGTCAAAGTGATCGGAGAAGTGCTTTCTGAGGAAATTTCGTGTTTTTTAGAAGAATAAAAAAAAAAAAAAAAAAATATAGAGCACACAATTACGCGTGTTAATGGAAGGTAGCTAAGACTGGAGGTTGCCTCAAGGTTAAACATTAAAATTCCGTACACAAATCCCGCTAAGTTTCTTTCACTTAGACGCAATATCATGAGAAACAAACTCGTAGGGGACATTACACTTTTTATGTAAAAATTTCAAGAGGTTGTTTCATGTCTGCGACCGACTTAATTACTCGTGCCGTGACCGGTCGTAAGTAATTCGAGAACCACCCTCCGCGAGTTATACGTGCCCATAAATTGAAAGTGAAATTCATAGCTACGTTTCGCGTGGAAGCTTTTATCTCGGTCAACACATTATATCCCAGATTACAAAGGAAAGAAAAAAAAACCAACTCTTAGTCGAGCTTTTATATTTACATTTTCTAACTATTATCTGCTACGTCTCGGATCTATATTTCTGCGAAGTGACGTTTGGTTAAACGTTTTCTATCTTGTTGTTTCTGTAATTAAGTACTTTTGTATTTTCTACAGAAGATATGCATGTTAAAAAAAAAAAAAAATACATTCTCTACATTTCAAAGACAACAATCCCGTTAGCAGATGCTTGTTTTAGTTTAAAGTCGCGCTTTTCACGTGGCTATCGCGTTGTTGCACGTATTTGCGCAAGAGTTGCGGAAACATCTACGTCTTATTCAGAGAAAAAGGTCAATGCCGAATCCGAATGCAAATTCGAGACTGACGTGATTATTCTGTGATGTCAGAGCGCAATGATTTATGCGCAACGAAACCGATAAATTGCAACGGTACATAGAAAAACTTCAATAGAACGAACAGAATTGATGTCACTTTCGATCGTGTGTCTGACAATCCTTTCCCCCCAATCTTCGGTTCTTGCTCCAATGAACCGTTGCTTCTTCAATTATCGTTTTAGAATTTTTTATCTCGCAATAAAATGCGACTTTAGGCTGTCAAGGTTAATCGTCGACAATCTGATATGCAATCTGTCTTGTTCCTTACAAGGTATGATCGTTCGCGTGTCTTCCTTCGTTTATATATACATATATATATTCAACTCTCTCGTCTACTACTTTTATCTTCCGCTCCTCTTCAAGCCGGCATAATGCGGTGCTTATGGTACAATTTGTGTGATATACCATACAGCACGAATATACGAACGGCTCATTTGCAAAAATTACTGTCCGAAACTTTGCCGCTCGATCCTGACGTATTTAAACGAATTTGTGAGCTAGCTTATTTTTATCTCGATTGATCGCAATCACAGCTAAATCGGGAACGTGAATGTCTCAATATTATCAATTTTAAAAGCACTTGAATTTTCTGTGTACATTCGCAAATTTAAAAAAATGCAGAAATAATAAGTTGAGCTCAATAAATTTGTAGTTTTTCTTTTATAAAAAAATTAAGAAAAATTATCTTTATACATTAGAAAAGTAAATAATATAAACTTTTTGTCTCTATAATCTCCTTTTGTATATCTAAATCTAGAGCTTTTCATCGTTTGATACACGTTGCTCTCTTTCGTACCGTTGCGATATTAAAATCGCAAAAATCTAATTGATCGTGCACACTCCTATCTATTCACTGGTAGAGTATTCGCACTTGTAAAACAGCGTTGGTAATTGTTGTCGGTCGGATTGCTGTAATCTCGTCGTCGGCACGTAATATCTACAGCACGTAGAGCGTGTGGTAATTTATAATTGAAGGTTACCGTCATTGCACGCATCGTAGCATCGTATCAAAGTAGACAGACACACACACACACACACAGCTGTCGTTGTACTGTATTTCGGCTGTGAATTATTCATAGTATTCAAATGAAACTTTCTTGATAGTAGCCTGTACGAGTAATGTACACGTGACTAAATCATCTCACACATATTAAAACAAAAAGGATTCTTTCAAATACTAAATTGATAAATTTTAAATATTGTTAATATATATTTCGTAACCTGTATGTTTCACGAACCTTAGTTCATTAATTGTTTAATTGTTTAAATTGATAAAATCTAAGCGACATGTATAGAGAGAACGTGCTACTATGAATTTTACCATCTTTGTTTCATTGAAGCTTTTTTCACCCAACGTCAAAATAAACGATCACATTTGTAATACACACATTATTCGTTCGCGTATTAGAGACATTGCGCAATTTTTGATATAAACAATATTATTATATAAAATAGATTTTTTCTACAATTTATTTTATTTTTTTCGCTATCTCTTGCTGCTTTTACGTCACGTGTAGATCGTAACGCGCAATATCTTCAGCGGTAATCATGTATGTAATACGGCAGTAGTTCACGTCGTCACATGTAAAGGTAGTCCTCGTCGTTATTTGACACGCTGTGCGCCATTCATTCACGTAAGGGTGGTAATGATCACTTAGTTCTCGCGCGCAGCAAGCGCACCTTTAACAAAGAGCCGTTAGTCACATGTTTGCGCAACAGGTTTACGGGGAATCGTATTGTCCAAGGCAAGAGAGAGAGAGAGAGAGAGAGAGAGAGAGAGAAAGAGAGAGAGAAAGAGAGTCTCGAGGTATATCCCATAAGGGTACTTGACAGAAATCAATATGGACTCGCAGGGAAGCGCGAACAGTATGGCCGAACCTGCTTCGGGCCACGCAGAAGCTATGGTAAGCAACGACGAGATATGCTCAAATGATCCCATTAGGGATTGTGAATACTTCAAAAATCTGTTTTTAATTAAATTACTTCTGTTATTTACTTTGATAATAACTGATTCTAAGAAAATCAAAACTCGTTCGTCACGATCGGGAAATTACACAACAATTTGTCCGAGGGCTTTACCCGCGACATAATAAAAACACACACATACATACACACACACACACACACAAAGCAAATCGCGAATGGAAGCAAACTCGCCGAGTCATTCGTGGCTCGATCCCATAACGAGCCGAAAGTAAAACGGTGGCAGGCACCGGTGGAAAACGGCGAGACGTCACCGACCCGCATTATCAAAAGATCGATAAACTCAGGGCCACTATCACGAATTTCGACTCTCCCGTCAGCCTCTTCAGTTTTCTCTCCCTCGTGTACACACATACATTTTCTACATTGTTATCGTCGGATGAAATACATCGTGTGCGGATTAGCTCGCATCACGAAATGTCATGTTAAGTAAATTAACTAAATTGAACTTACAAATAGGATGATGATGGGCAAAATAACGTTCGTCCTGTTCGCTTCCTCGTTGTTGTCCAGACGCGTTGTTTCAAAATGACGAACGAATGAGAGAAGGTTTCAACCCGCGCGCGTTAGCGGAAAGTTAGCGGCTAGGATGACGCAGAAAATTAAGCGGAGAAAATGGTCTGCGGAGACTATGCGGCTCGCAATTCGAATCACGACACCGATGGGAAAGATCGATGGGGCTAAGGTCAGGGTTAATACTGTCGATCGCAATTTGCTCCCGTTTGCGCCAATAACCTTCGGTTTCGTTTGTTCATGTGCCAATATCGTTTGAGATTAGAAATCGGATTTTAATCCGTCTGCAAACGATTTCCGCGCGCCTCACAAAAACCGTGCGCGATATTGCACATCCCGGAATGTGCATCAAATATGTATTGGAAACACTACGTGTTGTTCGTGACAAACAAACTTTTTACAACAACAAAAAACGCAATCTCGTATTTTTAACACGCGCGAATGTTAATTAAACACTCGAATTTGAACGATACAATATTATTTGTATTATAAAGAATCAATACAAAATAAAAGTTTATTAAATTATAAAAAAATGTATGGAAACACACTTTGTTTCAATAAACACGATAGCAAATCAGAGCGCGTTTTTTTCGCGCAAGTATACGCGACACGAGCTGTTCTTCCGCAGGTGAAATCGAACGCTCTCTTACAACCGCAAGGCTTTCAGGCGCGACCGCAAGGTCCACCTCCGTCTCCCAGAAATTCGATAAATAATGGTCCCGTAGGCGCGCCCCGGCCGGGACAGCCGCTACTACGCCGATTGGACAGTCGTTCCTCTCTTGGTCCTCCGCCACCAGCTTCCGGTCAATTCGTACAGCTCAGGCCTTACGGTCCGCCGAGACCACCCGGAGGCTCGTTTCCACCAAGACCACCTCAACCCGGTCAGCTGCCTCCGCAGAATCCGCCTCATTCCCAGAATCAGCGTTTCGCGTATTCCCCTGGGATTCGAGGACCTCCTCTGCCGCAAGGAGGTCAGCGGCCACCTTTTGTTCCTAATCAACAGATTTATCAGCAACAACAACAGCAACAGCAGCAGCAGCAGATACGAGGCAGCAACGATCCTCGATTTCAACGACCGGAAATCTTGCCCCAGAACGGGCCGCGGCGACCCAGTCAAGAATCAGTTTTTACAAGACAGTTGTCGAGAAATGACTCGTCGTTGAATCTACAGCGTCAATATCTTCTGTCGAACGAGGAACTCAAGCAATCGACGCGACCGCGTATCGTCGTTGAAAAGATGGCGGATATAAACGAGGCCGGCAGCGTCGTTGATAAACCCGAGGGTTATGTGCAGCCGAAAAAATCCGACTTGCGCGAAAACGGCGAGAAAGACGACGACGACGACGTCGTGATGGATGGCGACAAGTCGCCGCGGCGCAACGGCGACGGCGCGTCCGAGGGATTGATGAACGGCTCGAAATCGCCCTTGACGCCGAAGAAGTTCGATGACAAACCTGCGAGTCGACCGGGAACGGGTACGATTGAAGACGCGAGCAAATCCATAACTCGACCGGGAACGGCGACTGTCGGAAATAAAGTGGAAGACAACGCGCCCTCAAGACCGATCTCCGCGAACATAGATGACAAAGCGCCGAATAAAGCCGCTGACAATTCGGCCCCGGCTATTTCTCAAAGCAGACCTCCTTCTGTTGTAAACGAGCGTAGAGACGACGAGAAGGAGGAAAATCTCGTCAGCAGACCGCCGTCAAGCAAAGAGGGTGACATTAAGGATCCGATCAAAGAAGATTCCGCGATGAAAGACTCCAACAACGATAAAACATCCCGTCCGCCGAGCAACGCGTCGCTCGATAAAGATAGATACAGTTTGAAAACCCCAACGAAGTCGTCCGACAATTCGCGCTCCGTTACTCCGTCTCATCTGGAGGCGTCTCAGAACGCGGAACCGAAGACACCGTCCAAGAGCCCGAACAAGTCGCGTTCCGTCACTCCCGTCTCCGGACTGGAGGCCGAAAAGGATAAGTCGCGATCGAGCACTCCGGCCAGTCTGGCGTCTCCAAACGCGGAGAGAGAAACGCTAGAAACACCGTCGAAGACGCCCGACAAGTCGCGCGCGAGCACGCCTGCCGTACCGGAAGCGAGTAACGAAGACGAGGTCTCTGCCAAGCCGGAGAAACCGTCCGAGAATCCTCATCGCGACAAATCCGAAGACACTCTTCAAGTGAAAGATCCCAGCAGACCGGCGTCGTCGTTGGGTTCGCCCAACTCGACGATCGAAAAAGCGAGCAAATCGCCGAAGTCGCCGAGATCGCCAACACCCGAAAACAAACTGTTAGCACCGGGATCGGCGGTTGCTTCATCAGGATCGCCTGACGATAACGTGAAAGGCTTCGATAACGGACAGCAGAGATCGTTGTCTCCCGGTGGCGGTTCTCGATCGCCGAGCTCGCCGAAATCACCCGTTGGCAGCGCGAAGAGCGAGAAAGCGGAGGGTGAGAAGAAGCGCGCGTCCTTCGCTGAAGATTCGAGTGGCGCTAAGAAAACGGTGGAAATAGCGGACGACGCGTCGACAACGACGCCTGTCACATCCGCAGCTAAAACTTCACGCGCGCAAACGCCAACGAAACTAGATGACAAGGCTGAGAGGAAGTTCACGAGAAAGAAAGGTCTTTGCGCACTCGCGAAATAACGAAATTTTCTTCAAAAGTTTCTTCGTTTCAGACATCTTCATGTTTTTTTTTTTTATTATAAAAAGAAAAAATATTGAAACGTTCTCCAATTGTCTCCTCGCAAAAAAAAACACTTATAAGTTTATTGCAAAATAAAGTTTACCGTGCACAATTGTATTTTTATCACACGTTCTATCAAGCGCGAATTTTATTTTTGAGACTTTGCTTCGATGCGACGCAGTTTTGACGTTTGCATTTGATTTCATTGATTTTGACAAAATCGTATTGACATCTGTCTTTTTCTTTTCCACAGAGGTCCAAAATGGCAGCGCCAGCGATCAAGCAAGTGCGGTAAATATTTTACATTATATCCATGTCCGACTTTCTTCATTTCTTATGCATTGTAGAGCATTAAAAGTATGGCGTTGTATTTCTTTTTCGGCGAAATAAAATGAAAACGAAAAATAGGCGACTACGAACGGAGTCGCGGAATCGCCAACCAAAAAATCTCCCTCTAAGTCTAAAGAGAGCGACAAGCGATCGACCGCGGGGTCGCCTACGAAATCGCCTAGCAAATCCGCTAAATCGCTACCACGAACTCCCGACACGCCTTCGTCAACTTCTCAGGAGAAAAAGAGTAAGTAGTTTTTCCATCGATTTGCAGAAAGCGCAGATTGATCTCTGATGTTTCGCGCGAGCGAAACTGATTCGCATCGTCAATACTTGATACAAATATCTTCGATGTAACATACTAGTTTTTTTTTATATAAATTATAATCGCATCTGTTTTACATCGCTGAGAAATCGGAGAAAGAATTAGAGTAAGAATAACATTTTAAAAAACATCACATCAACAGAAGATCCCGTTTATCTAATGTGTTTCTTGGTTTTTTTTTGTACAATTAAACACAGAAGTGCCGATGAACAAAGTTCAAGTCGGCGCCGCGCCATCGCCGAATCTGAAGACTGTGCGATCGAAGATCGGTTCTCTAGACAACGCGAGTTACAAGCCGGGCGGCGGTAAAGTGAAGATAGAAAATAGAAAGCTGGACTTCAGCAAGGCGCAACCGAAGATCGCGGCGAAAAACGAGAAATACACGCCTAGCGGTGGCGACAAAAAGGTTGATTTCCTTCTCATTCTCAATCTATCGACATATAGCGACAATATTTCGCGTTTCTTAGAACGTTTTCTTTGGTTTTTTTTTTTTTTTTTCAAGAAATGTGGTTTATCTTATAACTATTTAATATTTTGTCTCGTCCAACCACAGATTTCCCAAGTGAAGCTTCAGTGGAACGCCAAGCCCAAAGTGGGTTCGTTGGAGAACGCGACTTACAAGCCGGGCGGTGGCGATAAGAAAATCGAAACGGTAAAACTCGATTTCAAGGACAAAGCAAAGCCAAAAGTCGGATCCAAAGATAACGCGAAGCACGTTCCCGGTGGTGGAAGCGTTAAGGTGAGACCTCGCCGGAGTACTCGATTGCAACGTACCTTGCAACATGTAGTTCAAAACCTATTACCGTATAACCAAATTTTTTAATTGTTTACTCAGTTGTTTGGTCTCTCTTCCCTAATACATTTTTGTGCGGAATACATATAACAAAATATTCTTAAGTTAATTGCATTCTCTTAGAATGCAATTAATTCGAAGCATTTCCACACAATTTTACCGACGCTTTAATTAAATATAGTACTTATATTAGCATGATTACGTTACTTTCTTGCATCGCATTTCGACCAATCCTTAAAAACATAATTATTTAAAAGTCTAAACGCATGCAATTACCATGTATGCATTTAAATATTGGTAGCATCTTATTGTTAGTGTAATATTCCTTAAACGAAGAAGCGCGCAGTGATATTTAGTTAGATATCTTTACTGCTAACAATGTTATTGCATAATCGTTTTTTTTTTTTTTTTTTTTTTTT
>QVNW01000963.1:0-42584 GCA_014825475.1 Pseudomyrmex flavicornis | reverse complement strand
AAAAAAAAAAAAAAAAAAAAAAAAAAAAAATAGAGTGATAGAAGGAATGCGGAAAATAAAAGAGTGGAGATGAAGAGTTGCGTACACAGAAAGATCGAGTTCGAAATGAGAGCTGTGTGTAATGTGTGCGAATGATGTATGTGATGTAACACGATGTTATGTCGACGCGTGTCACCGTAAAAAAAAAAAAAAAAAGAAAAAAAATCGTCGCGAAATTGCGCGTCGATCAGAAAATTCTCTTTCCGCGTCTTATTAGTTTTAATCAACCACCTTCCTCCCCCCCTTCTTCCCCGAAAAAAATCGCTCGAGCTCCTCCTTTCTCGTTCGTGTAAGATTTCAAAGTCGACTTTCCCTCAAAGAGAATTTAATCGAGGAATCTTTAGAATCTATAGAAGCGCGCGCGCGCGCACGCGCATACACAAGGATTTAAGGCCAAAGGCGGGAGATAATAACAAACCTAATCCTCTGCCAAGTTTAATTAAATGCGCGCGCGCACGCCGCGGTTCTTCGCCGAAAACCGATACTCCCTTCGTTTACGGTGACACGGTCGTATGTGATTGTGCGGCGATTCGAAATATATGAAGAGAGAGAGAGAGAGAGAGAGAGATAAAAGAGGCGGAAAGTAGAAAAAAAGTGGCGGCGGCGAATTACCTTGAAGGACTGCACAGAGAAACCGGAAACCAGGGTGTCGGTCCGTAACATAAGAAGCGAACAGAAAACAGAAAAAAGGTAAACTTGTAATTAGGTCGTTCGCTGTAAGAGACAACTGTAAGCATGTCGTTTCCTGCCGAGAAAGAAGACAAGGGCTGTGAGAGAACCGGAGAGAGGGATAACGGGGGGAGGTGGTTTGAAAAGTGGATGGAAAAGTCTTTCGTGTCTTTTCGATGTCGATCGATGTTACATATCCAACGTGTTGTGCTAGAGAAACGGGGGGAGGGGGTGCTCTGGCTGGGGAACAACATTAAAATAAAAAAAAAAAAAAAAAAACAAACAAAGAAATTACAAGCTACAGTCCGGGTGTATATTTTCAAAATACTCAACAACGTCAGCGCATCAAATTGCCAATCTTCTAATTGTAATTATGTACATTGACTTTACAATATGATCATCCTGTAAAGGTAGAGAAGTGTATAAGTAGTTTCTATATATACAAAGCGGCGTATCTCCGCCGCGACCTCGTACAATCGAGAGACAGAGAGAAACGCTGCAGCGAGTAAACGCGTTTAATCTTTCGCCGCGAATTCACAACTCCAATTAAAATGCTCATAATGATATGTAATTGTATTAGATTCTCGAGAGAGAGAGAAAGAGAGAAAGCGAGAGGTAACTCGGCGAGTTGAAAATTCACTCGAAGTTTCCTCTTCAGTCGTAACACAGCCATTTGCGACTAGAATTAGATAGAGAGAGAGAGAGAGAGAGAACCGGGTAATCCCCCAGACGGTGGCTCGACAACGCGAATTCAACAATTGAGTTTTATTATTAGCGGTCGCGCGCGACCCTTCCCTAGTGTTAACTTATTATTGAAACGTCCTGTAGTAGCCAATTTGCTCTCTCTCTCTCTCTCTCTCCGCGCGCTGTATGACGCGCGCAAATATTTATCGCGCAATTTCTCTCGGTTAATACGAGGCCGCAAGTACCGGCGTAATTTTCGGAACACGCGCGTCAGACACCGTCGTTACCGTAACACTCGGTGACGATTATGTCATACGATTCAGCCCTCCCTCCGCCGAACGACGCGTTCCGGGATAAACAACCGGAACACGATAAACTCGTTCGCTAATTAGCGATTGTCCGAGCTTAATTACGCCAATACGACAACGTCGTCGCATATTTCCACAGGCCGCGGCATTTGCAACCTCACCCCCATTCCCCGTACGCGGACGTTTGCGCGCTCGATGAGAGGTAGAAAATGTGTCACGCGCAATGTATGCAGTTAATTAGAGCCTCGGAGCGAGAGTGTCTATTTGCGAACTGCCGATTTTTTCGCGCGGGAGTTTTCCGCGCGCAACGCGCGAATTGATTAATGATATAATTCCTCGCGTATGAACACATCAGACTGGAGGAAACGAGGTCGCGTAACCTGTGGAATATGAGACGCACGAGTAAAGGAAGAGAGAACAGAGAGAACAGAGAGTATCAAGTATATGTATTAGTATATATATATATATATACTGTAAGGGTGCGATCTCTTTGCGCAGATGGTTGAGTACCAATCGTAAGACACATCTTCGGGATTCTTTACGACTCCCCATAAAATCGTATTGCGGCGCGTTATTCGCGCCGACTCGCGCTGCGGTAAAATACACACACAGATGTGGTTTATATATACGTTATTTGCGCATATCGGCGATGAAAAAGACGAGCTTCTGGTCTTTTCGCTCGGGAAATAAGATCTCACGTGATAGCGGAGGTTAAGCTTCGAAGTTCCGATATTCCGCCTTGCTCAACTTGTCGGTGACAAATGGCGGCTCACCCGGTGGTGTTTTTTTGTTACCCATAACCAATATTTAAATATTTTACGTAAAACGATTTTTTTGATTTATTCAATAGAATACGAGTGAGGGCGATTCTCCGAAGGGCGCCTCTACTTCGAGGGTCGAATCGTTTCGAATCCTCGTCAAACGCGCGCACAGTAAATGTTTAAAGCGCGCGAGAGGGAACGAGATCGCCGGGGGCGACAACGGCACGTCGATTTCTAATTTCTGTCGAAGACAGAATTCGCGCCAGCCGTCACACGTCGGAAAGAGGAATGGGGGAGCAGGGGCGGTCCGCAAAATTTCGCGCTCGAGTGGCGGCGGCTGTCTATTTTCGTCGCGATGAACCGATAATTAATTACGAGAGCCGGGACCAAGAGCACAAAATGCGAAAATGTCAACCGGTTCGCCTCGATTGTCATAGTCCCGCGCGCGCGCACGCGTTTAGACACGTTCTCGGCGGCGCGCATCTCGTGTGTCAGATGCACCGCGCGCTGCATATAATATGCGCCGCCACACAGAGAGCGATGTCCCGGTTTAACTTTTCAAGGGAATTACGCATGAAACGCCGGTGTTATATATCCTTCATTTGAAATACGCGTGCGGAAAGGGGGGGAGGAGAGATGCGTACGTTCGCTACTCTCTCGGCACAATTCCCATCCGCACGCGGTGTTTAAGGGCGATGACTGGATCAAAGTGAACTCCCGTGTACGGGAGTCGAAAATTTCGAGAGAGCGAAACGCATATCCGCGTCTAAACGATTCAAGAAACTCATAGCGCGCAGCAGCGCGAATTATTTCGAATGAGTTGTTTCGAGTTGCTTACGTAATTCGTAAGCTAAGTAGCGAAATTAACTTTGTTGTTGAATATTTATGTAACACATTTTTTTTCGCTTCTCTCTCGCTTTTCAATGCGATGTCACGCGCGTTTCATTAACAGATGCGCGGATATTTCGTTATTTTCTATGCCGAGAGCGGTTAATTAGCGGATATTCGAAGCGTCGCTTGTCGCCACAATTCTCGCGATATTGGTCGTTCGGCCGTCGTTTTTGGCTTTCTAAACCCCCTCCCCCCCCCGTCCTCCACTCACCCACCCTCGTGTCGCGAAATGGCATTGAACGCGGCAGAGAGATGGTCGCCGATGTATGTATTCGATGTAATTCGATTTTCGCGAGCACGCGAGGTCGAATTAAACAATAATACGGGAAAAGTATCGCGCTCGCGCCGTGACGCGTTGCGCGCGACGATTTTTCTGTGTTATTTTTTCTAGCGATCTCTCACACAGTCGGTCGTGCGCGCGACGTCAAAAGTAAAAAATCGATGGCCCTTGTTGACCGCGTCAAAATACCATCCCTCGCATTTTCGGGACACAAATATTTTGCCATTTTTTTCCGTCCCTTTCCCCTCGTCCCCTCGTCCCGAACAAAAAAACGTAAAACATTTTCGACACCGCGCGGAATCAATATTTTCCTCGTTCTCGCGCTGTAACATGATTTTTGCTCACTTTGATTCAAGAGAGCCGCATGTTTTTTTCCGCGTTATAATTCCCCTTTCCCCACCCCGTACATATACACATATAAAATTTCCAGTATCGGATGTGCAAAAATGTCGAGAACAAAAAAAAAAAACAAACAAACAAAATAAAAAACGATATAACGAGCGAAGAAAAACAAAATAGCGCGCGGCACTTAATCGCGGCACGCGCGCGCGTTTTAATCCGCGCGATACGCCGAAAATCAAATAATAACGACGCGGGAACGGGGAAGGGGGGAAAGGGGAGGGCGCGAAAATCGTTACGTTCGCACCCCTGACTGTCATCGAGTCAGATCAATTTTCCATTACTTTCCCTTTCCTTCGTCGATAACGCTTTGCGGTCTATTTCGGACCGATCACCGCTTTATAATCCGCGCGAACCTCCCCCTTCCCCTCGCGCACCTCGAAATGTATTGTTCGAATTTTTCCCCACCGCGCACATTCGCACGTTCGCTAACGCAACGCGCATTTCACGGGGATCTATCAACTTCTCGTTAATCGCAAGACTCGTTATGCGAATTTACGCGCGTTCTCGCAATTGACGGCGCGCTTATTACCCGTCCGATTTTTTTTTTTTTTTCACTCGCGAGAGGAACGAATGTTTTCGCTAAGTAAAATTACTCTCCCGCATTCCCGAGAGATTAGAAAAATAATTCCGCGACCTCTCTCTCTCGACCGTTTATTCGCGCGGAAACGTCGCGTATAAATTCCGCGGCATTGTTGCGCGTGCGTTTTACGATCCTCAGACGGTCGGGAAATGTTGCCGGATAATTAATTCGGTTTTATTACATTGGAAAGCTTTACGATCTCCCGCGTTATTATTATTTCCCTCCACGCATTTTTGTTGCGCTCTCGTTACCGCATTTATCGCTCGTTATCGTTATATATCGTTTATTCGCCCCGTTTTTATTTTCCCCACAAATAGAGAGAATGAGAGCGAGTGATTGAGTGATTTCAGTGATTCTGGTAGTGTTATTTTTCAACGTGTTATAGGGAAATAATCTATTGTCGGGGAACTTCAAAAAAAGAAGCGTCGCGATTCGAAGATGTGGCGTAGCGCGCGGAGAATAATCTCCTCCGCAATCTTCTTCCTCGTCGCACGTGCGTTATTCGATCTCGGAGCGATATGAAATCGCGCGTACGACACTGCCGAAAAATCCGCGCGAGTACACACACGTCCGTTTCAGCGGAAATTTTCTCTTGAAGCGCGCGATCGTGCTGAGACTGCGACTCTCCCGGGGAAAATTTATACGCGGCAAGTGACCCTTCGCGGGGAAAAGGCTGCGACGCACGTGTGCCTCCCCCGTCTTGTCGAGAATCGTTATATTATTCGCGGGGAAGGGGAGAACGGAAGTCGCGCGATTGTCTCGGTCGAATTTTGCGGGAGACCCGACAGCTGCGCGACCCACTTTGGGCTGCCGAGCCACAGTCGTTGACGGTCGCGAGGAGTTGACAGGTCGAAGACATTATCCGGTGGAAGCGGATGAAATATTAATGTCGGCCGATCGATACGCGCAACCCCTGCCGATTATGTGAGTCGCGCGTCCGACTTCGATTGAATATCACGCAACGAATCGCAAATCGCAGCAATTACGACCGACAATATATTTGAATTGATTCCACGCACGCGAATTCAATTTTCCTTCGGCGGAAAAATTGCTTGATTTTTTTTTACGTTCTTCAAGATTCACCGGTCGCTCGGCGATCATTTCGTTGGTGAAATAATCGCGCGGACGTAACGAAATTATTCCCAGCGCACATTTCGCGCCGGAAGAAGGTATAACTACTCTCGCTTTCGAGAGAAACTTTTTCGCGCGAAACTCGGTAATTCGACTTCGTCTTTAATTCCGACTCCGCGCCGACGTCGACGACGACGTTAAAGCTGGTTACTTCGTCACGTAGCTTTTGCTCGATGGTTACGCTCGTTTGCAAACTAAACTGATCTCACGCGCTAACTGTGTGCGCAGCCAAGGGAGCGCAATAATTCAATGAGCAAGTGTACCGGAGGGAGTGTACGCCCGAGACCCCCGTCGTCGGCAAACAAGTAGGCCGTTTTGAAGTGAATCGTTGTACCGGAAGGACCATAATGAAACCCGTCCCCGCGCACATGCTCCGCCGCGATGGGCGTGCAAACGGCGCGTCGTCGCAGCAAGAGAAGAGCAACGCTCCTTTCTCTCTCTCTCTCTCTCTCTCGAGTCGCGGGTGCTCCCTCATGAGGAAGCGAAGGGAAAAACAGCAGATCCCCGACACGCTCGAGATACTAAAATTGCGTTTTTTTTTGTTTTTTTTTACACAAGAACCGATCGACGAGTATCCGAAGCGACGCGTCACGCTGTAGTTGACAAGTTTCTTTTGAAACAAGCGGCAAAATAAGATTTGAAATTATTTATTTTGAAAAACAATTCGAAACGAGAGTGTCGATTAAGAAAAACAATAATTGACACGTTTCGATATTTGAAGTTCTGATTAGTCAGAACTGTCCGCGTTGAAATTTTGACGTTTTGAAAGTTCGAAGCGGCGTATCGAACTTTTTCTCGAACGTAGTATCGAACTGTGAATTTTTGATACCCGATGAATTCGACCATCGAGTCGTCGAGAAAGAGTCTTCTCGAGTCGGAGATCGATTCTTGCTCGCGGTAATGTTCCACGCGAAAATTTTCCCGGATATTTCTCCGAAAACCGGAGAAGATGCGACACTGCGTGCCGGTGCGCGACGGAGAGGCGACAGACGAGAGATAAGACATCCGAGCACGGCACTTTCGCGAGAGAGTGGTCGATCGTCTCGCTCTATTTCAATATTTTTCGACGACGAAATTCCGCGTCTCTCGGCGCGCGGAATTGATATCGCGCGCGCGCGCGCGCAAGGAAGGTGGGGAAAGAGACGCGCGATCGGCATCGGAGGTCGCGTCGAAATCGAAAGCGGCTCGGATCCCCGGGATCCGCTCGAATTGTTCTGCATAATTTCAGATTAGCGTCCCGAGGAATTACAGTTACTAAAAGCTCTTCCACCCTTCGTGGAATTTCGCCAACTGCCGAGCGCTTTCCGGCGGCGCCGGTCGCATTCTCTTAAAGGAGAATTCCGTTCCGCGCGGATCCTTAAAGGCTCTCTTCTCTTCTTCTTCGCGAAAGAGAGAGAGAGAGAAAGAGAGAGAAACGCACACCGCGCCGGTAATCTCAAAGCGCATATCGAGCTTTTCGCCCGGCGTTTACATCGCGACTCCTTTTGTTTAGTTTCACGCGAGAAATGAAATTATTCGTAATGTCGAAATTGCAACGAACGATCTCTCTCAACGTCTTCCGGAGAACATTTTCGAAAGGCGTCTTGCATAAGTAAAATCGCTTCCTTTCGTGATTATCGTCAACATTCTAAGCGCCCGCGCGCTGCAATACAAATAAATGACAATATGAAATGAAATTATCGGCTGTTTGTGCGGCTTATACGCGCGTATAAGATCTCTCTTATTCGCTCCTAAGAGACTCCGATGCGCGGAGGGAGTTCGGAAGTTCGGAAAATCTCGTCGTGTATAAGAGATTCTTTTCTCCTGTTCCTCTCTCCCCCCTCCCCACCGTTGGAAAAGTTTCGCGGAAGCGAAGAGTCGAAAAGTTCTCCTAATCATTTGAGCGGCGACGCGTATTTTTTTCACGTATTCCATAAGCGTGCCGCGGCGGAGATCCTCTGCTTAGACGCTCAAATGGTTAAAGTTGTATCTTCTCGCCGCGAAAAGCTTCGCCGCTCTCTTTCTTCCAACCGCTCCGGTTCTCGAGAGACCCGCGCGCCCGCAAACACGTCCGACCGCGTAAAACTTTCCGACACCTCGTAGCGCGTTTTTCCACCTCTCCCAAGTACAGTTCCTTTTTTCGAAAAAACGCGCGGGGGAAGGGAGGAGGGGGCGGGGACGTGAGAGAGCTTAAAGATTTAACGCCTGGAAAAAGTTGTGCTCGCCCGGTCAGAGGGCGAGAAGAAAGAAGAGGGAGGGTGCCGACCGTGTAGCACGCGCTCATAAACGACTAACTTCGCCGCACCCGCTTTTCCCGCGATGCTTTTTCCCTCAGACTTCGCGAGATTTTCTTCCTTACGCGCGGGAGGGAAAATCCCATTTGGGGAAAGGCAATGATTCGACGCGACGGCTCTCTTTACTTTCGCGTCGTTCAGAACGCGCGAACGATCGTCCGGGATGTTACTGCGATAGTTGGACCGTTTCGGCTAAAACAAAGAGACTGCGTTTTTTTTTTTTTTTTTTATTCGGAAGAAAAGACCAGAATTTTTATAAATGTTCTTCTTCAGTGAATATTCAAATGTTGCGCTAAATGTTTTCTCCAAGAAGTAACGCAAGTTTTTTGTGCGCAAAGAACATTTACGTGTGTCTTGAAAAAAAAAAAAATGTCCATACGACATTGGTACTCACCTAGCTCGTTGCGTGCAGGGCGATCGATATAGCTTTGTTGTGCGGCGACAGTTACCCTCCCCTTGCTCCTAATCGATATATTAATAAATTAGTCCCATTACTTCCGGGTTATAAGTTTCGAACAATCGCCTTTTACCGTTCTTCGGGAGAATCAGTGAACTTCTCCCGAAGGTTCATTATTTATAGACTAGAAAGGGAAAGTTCAAGCCTGCGTGTGTGTATGCGTGCGTGAGAGATGCCGCGCGCTAAAAATAATTTCATAAAAAAGCATTTACCGAGAAAACACACACACAAGCTCTTTTGCGATCCCACGCGAAGGAGTTTTTCTTCGCCGAGAGACAAATAAATTTGTCCGAGCGCGCTATTTATATGTAAACATTTGCCATAAATAAACCGACGGCTCTGTTGAGGAAAAATGGAAGCGGCTCTTTTCTTTTTCTTTTTTTTTTTTTTTCCGCACTCGGCAACACGCGCGGTCTCGTCGATCGCCCTGCACTTGTGCGCTTGTGTATGTACAAATACACGCGCGCGAAAGGGCGCGTAACTTCGGGGAGAGACGTGAACAATGCTGAAGAGGGACTATAGAACAAGTGACGAGGTGGAAAGACGGGGGGAGGGTGGGAAGGGGATTGAGAGGAGAGGCTATTCGCAACTCGGCAAAGTGCAAGGAGCGAATAGACTCGGAGGTTCTACGAGCGTAAGATGCTTGCCAAAGTAGCAAGGTGAGCAAGTTTCGCTTGGTGTAGATACAGAGGCGAGACAGAGAGAGAGAGAGAGACAAGGGGGGAAGGGAGATTCAAAGCGCGCGAGATAGCGCCTGGGAGTGGAGCAACTCGAATTTCTCGATACAGGGTGTATTTAAATATATACATATGTTTGGTGTGTGTCTCATGTTATATATATATATTATATACAGATTGTACTTTGTTGTGTGTATGTGTGTGTGTGTGTGTGTGTGTAAGGAGGGGGTGTGTCATTATTGCTATGCGCGAAAGGACGAGCGTTTTCGCGAAGTGGACGGATATAAACGGGATAAACTGGTTAGATACGTACGTATTATTCGCGTGTCGATCGATATCGCGTGAATCGAGTGTTGTACAATGTGTGTGTATTTGTGGCACTTGTGTAAATCAAGCGTATCTGATCGCGCGCGCGCGCGCGCGATATAAACCGCACGATTGTAAACCGCGTGAAATGATTTGAAACAACAATCGCGCGTCACCCGTTTCTGTTTAATTATATATCGGTCTCTGTGTGCGCGTTCTTGTTTGAAAATTTCTAATAAATACGCGCGAGAATTTCGGTTTCAAACAAACGCGTTGATTTGAGCGATTGTTTCCGCGCGCGAGACACGCCCCTCCCGAGAGACATCGCGCGCGAGAGAATTGAATTCGAAATCGCTCAAAGAGAATTCCGAGGGGAGTGAGAAAGCTGCTACTCGAAGTGACCAAAGTGCGGACCGGAACGCTCGGAAAAAAAAAAAAGAGAAAAAACCCCGGAATCTTTTCTCGGGACGTTCAGACGCGCGCAAACTTCGATTCGATGTCCCGGACACGCAGTTCCGCTTAATTATAAGTCTGTGACACGTGTATGTGTGCGAGGGGATGGACGTGTTTTGTTCCTCTTTCGCGTAAAGAGACAGAGAGAGAGAGAGAGAGAGAGAGATAGAAGTGTAAATCAAAAGGCAAGAGAGCACAGTCGGAGGGCGAAAGATCAAAGACAGAAGGGGAGGAGTGCCTGCGGGCAAGAGGCGGCAGAGAGAATCTGCAGTGTCGAGACACACACACACATACACACGAGATGGTGCAGAACATAGAAACTCTGTGCTCTCCTACACACACACACACATACACGCACACACATACGCCGATCAGTACTTTGTCTTTGCTGTCTTTCATTTATCGAGTTTTCCTGCTTGTCTCGTTCTCAGTGTCTATATGCGAGTGAACCTGCAAGTAAGTGATTAGTACCTCGCCGTCGCCGACCGCCGATGACGACTCGGAGGAAGAGACACACACAGAATGTCCTTTGATTATGACTCCGTCGCGCTAAAAAAAAAAAAAAAAAAAAAGAAAATCCGATAATTATAAGAAACTGAGAATCGACTCTAAAGAATATTTCAAGGAGCGCTCGAGTATTTGTTTACCAAGTAATTAACGAACTTCGAACGAGTTTGATGTTTCAACGATCAAACGAACGCATTTAGGAGTCTCATCTTTATTACGTAATCTCGTTGTACACGTGGACGGCCATCGGCAATCGTAGACGTCGTTCGAGCACATGTACACAACACACAGAGGCCGGTCGGATTGAAGGTTGGGCGGGCAAGCGACTAATAACATCGGACGCGAGTTTTTTTTTTTTAGCTAGGGGGAAGAAAAATCTCTTCCCGCCACCTTTGATCCGAACGGGCCGAGAGAGAGGGTCTGAGGTGCAGACAGTAGGCGAGACAGTGCCGAGGATCATTGCTGAAAAACAGTCGATATCGCATGTGCGACGACAGCTGTCACGTGAACATTCCATTCCTGTCCTGTGTAAAACGTTCGTATATATATATTATATATATATGTGGCACATATACAGAGCGCGCACGGGGGGTGGTTCCGCGCGCAACTGGCCAAGTTGGGACTTGACGTTTAAATGTCAAGAATCGGAGATCGAATTGGTCAGTCACGAGGTAAAGGAGAGACAACACGAAGTGTTTTAATTGCGCAAGATCCGCCGCAACGTGTAATTTTTCCTTTTAGTCCCAGACAGCACACGTCCCTAAAAGACACAATTTAAAAACGTCTTATTGTCTTTGAGACGTCTCCTTTTCTGTGTGCTGTCTGAGAAGATTTCTCCTTAACGTGTGTCTCGACGAAGCCGGTCACGCGCGTCACCTCTCCCCCGTACACGCGCGACATACATAAAATGCGGCGCGTTTATTGCGAGAGGCGAGGCCGCAGGTACGGGGATGCGTTTGTCGTAAGTACGAAGGCGTAGTAGTCGTGTGTGCATCCGATCGTTTCATGTAGGCATTCGTGTGACAGTATATACATTCGCGAAGTGAAATAATGTCTCGATGTGCGTGACGGGTTTTCTCGAATTTCCGTCGAGAAGCGGAACAAGCTGTCCGTTCGACGACGGCGAATGAAAAGCGTCTCTTCTCTCTCTCGGGAGAGAGTCTCGGCGGCAGATGTTCCGTTTTCCGAAACGGAATTGCATCTATCGGAAAGCGTCTCTCTTCGAGGAACGATGTTGACTAAAAAATCCGCGCGCGCGAGATCGCGTTTTTTTTTCTTTTAATTTATGCCGCGATTATTTTCTGGAACAGAGCGTTTTATTTCGCGCGAAATATTTTGCCCGATTTAGCCTCCGCGCGCGCGCGAGAGAGAAAGACTTTTGAAAAGAAGATCGATCGATTCGAAACATATTCGGAGATATTAGCGAAAATTAAAATCGACGACGAAGGATATTTCGACGTTGAGTAAATTGGAAGAAGCGATTGCAAATAATATCGTCGCGGCTGATTTTTAATTAACTTCGTTCCCGCGTTCGATGCCGCCATCGAGACGCTAAAACCACGACGGGAATAAAACGACGACGACGAAGAGAAGGATTGAAGTAAATATTGAATAAACCGGATTTTACGTTGGAAATTCAGTATATCTGTGTGAAAGAGAGAGAGAGAGAGAGAGAGAGTAATTTTGTGACCTAGTTGTAGTTTGGAGTGGTTGTGCTCTCGATAGGTGCCATCTACACGAGTAATGAAATTGTTATTGACTTAAATAAATAAAGAGTGGCTGCAGTTCTAACGGTAACAGCTGGTTGTGAATAACAGGTTCCCCAGCTCTCTCGCGATGATGACGCTGTTATCGAACTACACAATCGCACTTATTATATTTATATGTTATATATAAAAATTCTTCGCTGTATTTTATATAATCGTGTGATGCGGACGGAGTGTGTTCCTGTAAATGGCGGTGGTGGTGGTGGTGGTGGTGTTTCGGCTCGTGTTCGCTGTTCAATGTAAAAAATGTCATTAGCAAAATACAGCTATATAACTTTTTTTTTTTTCCATTTTTCTCCGTCGGAGAAATTACATCGGCGGCCTCGTCAAAAGACGCGCGTTTTCGCGCTTTTACAAGCGCGTTTGAATAACAATTTAAATAGTTACGTGTTCGGCTGCATTTCGTGTCAACGCGCCAACCACAAACACACACACACGTGGCGATATCTCGAGATGTCAAAGGCGAGGGTAAAAGACAAAAGGAAGCACTTGAGATTTATTCCTCGCGTCAGTAAGCTCCGATGCTCGTAAACCAACTCTCTCGATTTTAAGACTGCGAGGTGTACATAACGCGTCTTTCCTTGCGTCTCAGAGAGAGAGAAAGAAAGAGAGAGAGAGAGAGAGAGAGAGAGTCAATTCTATTGTCGAACGCGCGCACGTATACACGCCAGTGCAACGTGCCGTTATCGCGAATTATTTCAAGTGCGCGCACGTGCTTCGACCCCGTGCACAGACTCCGGCGCAAATCCGGCACTAAAATGAGGGCCGCGGCCCCGAACGAGAGATTAGTATCGTTACAATATACGAGAGAGGGCCGGGGCACCCGCGATAGCGTTCCTTCCCCCCCCCCCCATTCCGCGGATAGAATCTTTACGATCACGAGGTAAAGCTCGTTTTCTTTCTCATTTCCGCCCGATTCCCGACTTTATGCGTAACACAAACACACACGTCCGTTGCTTATCTCAAACGCGATGGCGCGCGCGCGCGCGATGCTCTCTCGTACAACTGTACAAATTGCCCCCCGTTACCTTTCCGCACGGTCTTAAACGGTTGGTATCGCGCAAGAGAGAAAGAGAGAGAGATCACTTAATACTGTTCCCGCGGGTATTTTCAGAACTGTTACACAACGTTTAGAGATACGATCTATTAGCTTGTCAGCTCGTTGAACGGACAGCTCCGAGAGGACGGCTATCTCTTGGCTTTCTCTCCGACTTTTATTTACAACGTTAATAAATTTCCGAGACGTCTGCAACTTGTTTTTCTAACGAATGTGCGAATTTTGTCGAAATTGCACGCCAAAAATCTCCGAGGAAAAAAACAAAAAAAACTCCCAGAGTCGAACGCTCCGTGTCGAAATTCGTGCACGTGCGATTCCATTCCGATTGACGTGAACGGCAGCGATTACCCGATTGCGGACGCGACAACGAAGGGAGAGCGCTGTCCTCCCCCGCGCAGGGCGCCTTATTTGAGGTCGGCGTTCGCGTTGGTAGCGGCGTCGCCGTGAAACACACGTCACGTCGAGATATATCGTATCGGGACTGCGAATACTAATGCCGCTCTAATGTATCGCGCGGCCTGAATTCATAAATAGACGCGCGTCGTGTCGCTCGGAGAAATTTCTCTCCGAGATCGAGTCGCTCTCGTTCTCTCTCTCTCTCTTCGTGTCTCTATGTGTGTGACTTCGCTTCGAATCCGCGATTTATTCGTGTGCGCCATGTACGTACTCGCATCCTTGTGTTTCACCGAGACGCGCGGATTGTTACCTCCACCCGACGCCGGCGGTTGTACACGCGGAATAACTAAAGCGTTCGTATCGAGCGCGCGGAAAAAAAAAGGTAACAGTTTTCTTTTCCATATGTTTGCTTTTCTCCGTGCGATATATATATATATATATATATATATGTATCGTCGTCTGAGAGTAATACATCTCGCAGGTGCGCGCGCGAAGATCACGTCTAAAACAAAGCGAAGTATCTCTCTCTCTCTCTCTCTCTCTCTCGTCGAAAATTGAACGAATCTTCCTTCTGTCAATGTTTAATCGCACGCTGTGTTTTCCCACGGTCTTCCCCCGGAGTTTGAACGGAGTTGTATTACTTGGCAGTCACAAGCCCCCGAGAGAGTTGGATAAACTTTCAAAATAATAATTCCGCCGTAATGTTTGCAATTTTGTCAATTTCTGTTTTGTTTTTTCTTTGTATTTTACGTCTCTCTGTCTCTCTCTCTCTCTCTCTCTCTCTCGTCACGTCGCGAAATGTTCAAAGAGAGAAAGACTCGTGTTCCTCCGGCGATCCGGAAAAATTACACTCGCGGGATGGTCGCGAACGAGACTCGGAAACGAAGGTTCAATTTCGCGAAGAGCTTCGAGAGTAAGGAGGTTTTAAACGAAGTTATAAATTTTCTCGGCTCCTTGTTTTTTTTTTTCCTCTTTCTCTCGACTCGGCGGCGTGTAAACCGGACCGGTCACAATGCTTTTACGCGAGTGAATACGCTTTGCCGAGTCAATTGTCGTCGCTTTTTCGCTGTGCCACGTACATACGTACACATCGTGTCGTCTGCATTAACCGAGTTACGCGGAATGATTGAAGACTCACAGAGAGATAAAGAGAGAGAGAGATAGAGAGAGAACTCGGAAAACTTTTTAGTAAGCGGATTTCAACGTATTATAGTTTTTTTTTTTTCCGTTGGAACTCGATATTCTTTTCGGTTTAATAAATACGAAAACAAATTTTATTGTCTATCATCTCGCGCGCGCCTCTTTATTTCGATTTTCACGGAGTTTATTTGAATAATCCAAACATTTGTCTTTTATCTTTTCATCGATTCTATATATTTTATATGCGAACGCGAATACACAAACGATAATATCGTCCGAAACTTTCGGACGTGTACGAATTAAAAAAAAAAAAAGACTAAATAATACTAAATAATAAATACGCCGTTGTTCGAAATGCAAATGTGCATGTGTGTGTGTGTTTGCATTCGCGAAATATGAAGATAACATTGCGTTTTTTCTAAATGCAAATCTGTTTACATCTGCATCGCAAAAACACAATAATATTTCTATGCGCGTGTTCTACGCTCGAAAAATTAAAAATGCATATTTATATGTTTGACCGGAAAGTGTTGCGACGCGCGTGCTGTCGCAAAACGCATTTAATTTAGACGCGAAACTGCACATCTCATCTGGTAATTACGCGTTCAAGGTTTTGTTTTTTTTTTTAAACGTCAGAGTGTCAACTACGTTAACGCGGTCTGTTCGAGAGGGACGCGCCCCTGAATTTGAAACATGCGAAACTGTATACGTGTGTGTATTGCAGCGCTCGCTTCTTTGTGTGACGTCACAGTTTATTATCCCAAACGAAATGCAGCCTTTGCTCGCGCGCACGTTTATATGTGTGCGCGTTCGAACGCTTTGATGAATATACGGGACAGAAAATGACGTCGATGACGAGGTCGCGCGACGTATCGTGCGCGCGTTTGCAAACTCATTGTTACGTTTTGCTCCCAATTAAATCGACCGGCGTTGTTTTCCGTTTGAAATCCAATGAGTATCAAAAAAACCAATATTGTCGATTAGCGCCGATTGCCGCGAAACAAGTGGATGTTCGGGAACGAGTGACAGTTTCCCGATCGAAAGAACGTAATTTCGTGCGTTTTATTGTCCCGCGATCGACCGCGCGTTTCGGTCGACCGGAATCGGCCGGCCGCCTTTTATCTTATCATCGATATCACATATTTTTGAATAACAGTTTGTTCGGATTTATAATAAAAATAGAGAGAAGGGGGAGGGGAATCATCGGGGATCACTGACCTCCAGGAAATCCTTCACGGTTGTGTCGACGACCATCAGCGGCCGTTGTATCAAGTGAACGACGCCGTTGCGTACCGGAATGTTGGCCTTCACTATTTCTGCCATCACCGCTCCGATCGGATGAGTGGAATCGCCCACCACCGTGTTCGATCTCACGTAAACTGAAAATCAATTTCCGTCTGTTGTTGAGAACGAACTATAAAAGGCGCATGTCCTCGGTCGCTCTTCGTAATGTAAGCTAGAATATAAATTAATACAACTTTTGTCAATTATAGCTCAGTCTACTTTTGACAATAACTGACTTTTCAATTGTTCACTACACATCCGGTCGTTCTATAAATTGAACAATTGTTAGCCTGAAAATCGTTCGGTTAACTTAAATATAGAAAATGTTCTTGAGAAAAATTATAAACCTGGTGTTGTTACCTTTGTTGTTTTCCTTCTGAATGCTGACGGTGACTTTTAAATTGTCCGAAAACACGAGGGTTGGGTACGGCATGTCGTGCGACGTCGGCGCAGTGAAGAGCACCTTGTCGGACACAACGTGCCCGTCGATCACCACGTGGTCAATCTTCTCGGGCCTCGGTTCCGGCTGCAACAGAGAGGATCGCGCCGTGACGCGCAAATCTCTCGATCAATTCCACGTGAAAAGTGACGACGACAAAGAAAAAATTCAAATAAAAAAATGTACGAAATAAAAATTCGAGTAACATTTTTCGCGACTCGAGATTTTGGCTACGAAAATATTCGCAAAATATTCGCGCGCAAGAAACTGTTATTTTCGTAACGCGATCGAAATCGGTTTCCATTTTGCGAAACGCTTATTTGTGCACGCGTCACCGCGCGCGTCTTGTTGCCAAATGCAAGCGCGCGTGTGTCCTTTCATCCGACATTTCCGAAATCGGAACACAAAAGCGCGGACGACCGCGTCGTCATGGCAACTCGATTTCTGCGCGAGGACCACGAACTTTAAAATCCCCTATCCCCTGAACGCGTGAATTCGAGGGAGAAGTCGTTGCCGGAAGGTGACGAAGAGACGCGGAAAAATGCCGAGATTCTTCGATATCGGGCCACGAAATTCTCGGTGCGAAGCCGATCTTGTTGAAAGGAGAGGAGGGAGAGAGAGAGAGAGAAAGAGAGAGAGAGAGAACAACTTTTCGAGATCGAGTCGTACACACCGTCGTTACACACCCTTTTGCACAGCCTTCTGGACGACCTCTATGTTCTTCGCTTTCCCGCTGTACACATATTTTGTTTTTTATTTTTTGTTTTTTTTTTTCCTTTCTTTGCCTTCTTTTTCCCGACCCGAGGGTCCGACACATCGTACGTATGTATGTAAGTACAAGCACGAAACTTTCGGTAATTTCTGACGGGATGGCTCATTTAACTCCGGTCTCTCTTTTTCTCTCTTTCTCTCTTTCTCTCGTTTTTACGCTCGAAGTTGGATTACATGCGCGTTGAACGTCCATTGTGTGTTGCGCGGTGTTGAAAATTGTAGAAAAAGTGGAAACTCCGCGCCGAAGCGCAGCGACGCCAAGTATAATGAAATAGGAAACGGATAATGTGGAACGAAAATTCGTGAGAAGAGAGCGAAAATTCGTTATGTTTAACTATTTTCCTTTTTATTTCCGCGGGGAGAATTTAACGAAACGTTTCCGAAAACACGTTCGAAGTCAAACAGATTAAACACTATTTGAGAATATTTTATCTGATATATATAATAAATACGCGCGTGTTTGCGCAACCTAACGCGCAGCTGTGAATAACAGTTTTTTTTTTTTTAATCGGCCGAAAACTGTTAACAAGAAGGAAACAACGTGGAGAGAAGATTTTTATCAAAACAAGCGATATAAACAAAACCGTTTGTTATTTTTCACGGCTTTCAGCCTCGTACAGCGCGTTCTCGGACAGCGATTTCACAATTTTACGAACGCGGCGCACACGGCGACGTCGTAAAGGATGTCACGTGTCGCGTGGCGCTTCTTCGTGGTATTACACGGTAGATTTACATGTAACCTGCCGCCGGCGTGTCGTAACTCGACATTTGAAACGTCTAAATGCCACGCGTGCGTATCTGCACGGAATAATTTACATCCGCGGGTAAAACGTCACACTCCGGTTCTCTACAACCATCGTAATGCGACGTTTCCCCGTACAACGAAGGGATTCGTGCACGAGTGTACTCGTAAATCTAGCGGTGTCTCGCGCGAAATTCCTATCGCTGTAAACGCAATTTAATTAATTCAACTTCCATTATATACGTTCCGATATTTGTTTCGATTTTTTTTTTTTTTTGAAGTTGTTTCCTTCTCGAATGTGCGAAACACACATTCGCGTAATTTTTAAAATAATCTGCGAAGCAAGTCGTTGTTCACTCGAGAGAGAGAGTGTGTAGTTTTCAATTTCGAGACAGTTTCTTTCAGCACGCGATTTTTCGTGGGGAATTCCGCTCCCGTATCTTTTCATCGCGAAACATGCGCGTCGTCTTCGAATTTTCCAAAGAAATCAATCGCGGAGGGAAGAAAAGGGGAGGAAGATATTAAAATCATCTCTCGCGGATGATCAATCCGCGAAGATCGCTAAGCCGCTTACCTTGAAACCCTCGTCAACGGGGATAAAGAAGGTGAAATGACCCTCGGCCTTGAAGACAGCCTCCTTCTTCGTGAGAGTCACTCGCTGTCGGAAAGTACTGGAAAAAAAAAAAGAAAAAAAAAAAAGAAAGGTTAATTATGACGGCGTGCGCGAGACGTTGCCCGACGTTAATAAGACAGATAGGAAAAGTTCGCGCATTTATTTATCGAAATAATCTTCCGCGTCGCGAGTTTTTTGTATTAGTATTCAAATCGAAAACTTCGTGTAATGGACGCGCATTCTCTGATTGTTTTCTTTTTCTCGCTAAATGTTCGTTCGCTGCGTATTGAAGTAAACGCGAGCTTTTTTTTTTTTTTTACAATTCTCGCGAAATCGCGACGCGTAACACAATATTATCTTTGTTATATCTTTAAATTAAATTGCATTTCCTTGTTATTTAAATTATCACCATTCGCAAAAATACTCCAATACACTTAAAGGACCAAAAAAATTGGAACAAAACACATTCCGAGACTTGACAAAGTCTCTTCTCGCGATAAAAGTGACGGCGAACGTGATACGCATTTAGGGGAGTGGATTAGCGCTCGATGACTCAAGGGTGGCGATAAAGGTCGTCTCGTCTCTTCTCCTTCGAACACTATAAATGTCGTCATTACTCTTTTATATCTGCCACTAGAGAGACGCTTCTACCTTCGGAAACGATCGACGTCGTGTAAATAGCCGAGCTCTCGAACCCGGCGCTGATTTATCGAACACTACTTACCGTACGCGATGGTCGCCCAAATTGATATTCTCGCTCTGGTTCAGAAACTCAAAGGCGTTCGGGTTGTAGACCGCCCATTCCGGATTGGTGAATCGCACCGGCTCCAACACCTCGTCTATAACGTGCAGAACCTGAAACAAAAGAAATTAGCGAATACAATGTATGCGATATATTATTTTAAATTACACATTTTTACAGAGAATATTCTGTTCTCATTAGAGAGAAAATTATAATATCTCTTGCAACACATTTATTTGAGATTACAACTTCAAGAATGGCGCGAACTTTTACGATTTTTCAGAAAATTCGTTGCATTTAACGAGAGAATCTTCTCGCGGAAAATTACGAGCGAGAAGTCTCGAGAAGTTGAGAATTTCGAGTTTCGGAAATTTTGAGAGAGAGAGAGAGAGAGAGAGAGAGAGCCGCAGCGATCTCCAAACTTGCGCGCAAGAACCGAGTTAATCTCGCGCTCTCGTGTGAGTCGAAGACGACCCACGAATCCGGGCGAACGTCGTCGGAAGACGTAGTGAGACAAACTCCGGGGGTGGTGGATTGGCGCGCCACTCGGTTGTGTGGGAACCGGGACACAAAGCGAAGAGACACGAAGATAAACCTTTCTCCGAAGCGTGTAGGGGGAAACGGAAGCGGATAAGCGCGGCGGGGCAGAGGGTCGTCAGAGAAAGAGAAACGGGAAGGTGCACGTCGCGAGTATTTATCCTGCGGCGACGAGCGCGGGTTATATCGGGTCTGTCAGAAACAACTGACGCGCACCTTAATGGTGAAACTTGGTGCGCGAAAGAGAGAGAGGAAGAAAAAAAATACATATATATTTATTTAAGAATGTGTGAGTGTGTTACGTCTCGCGTAATGCACAATGAAATTTTTCCCGTACAAGACAGAGGCTTCTTTTCCGATGCAATCTCGAATAAGCTTCGCGAAACCTCTCATCAAGTCGCGCGCGGTGTTTCTCTCTCTCTCGACTGCTTTATTTTTATTGCGGCAAATTCAATTGTTTAGTTGTTGAGAAAGACTCGTATCGGTGGAAGACAATTGTCTGATTGCTTGAATCGACGGAAATATATATATATATATATATACACACAATAGGAGACCGAGAAACAAACTGAAATATTTCAAGACCGTCGAGAAAACAAGAGAGAAAGAGAGAGAGAGAGAGAGAGAGAAACATCATTTATTGCGCGCTTCAGAATAGCATCCCCTTAAGCGAAAACCCATAAACATATAATTAAGGAAAATACATAAGTGAGTTAAACAATAAACAACCAGTATCGTAATAAAATTTCAGAAAAAAGAAAAAAGAGGAGAAAAACAAAATTCAATTTCTTAATTTTATTAATGTAACAAACTTACAGAAAAGAGAGAGAGAGAGAGAAAGAGAGAACAGTTCTTTTTTTGTGCACTCTGTATAGGCTGTTTCACGGGTGTCGAGTTGGTGGAGAGCGAGAAGATGTGTGAGAAACTGTTACACAACCCTCCGCACGTCCCTGTCGCGGAAAAGGCGCCATCATTTACCCCATTCCCGAAAAGGAAGAGAAAAAAAAAACAGTTTCGCGACTAAAACATTGCCGCCCGCTATTTATTTGGCCGTGCCCCGCGATCGTTTCGTTCTCCGGACTGCCTTATCTCGCGCGCGAAAGATATCCCTTTTCTCCGTCGTCGTTTCTCACTTCTCTCCCGTCAGGAAAGAAACCGAAAACAAGAATGAGGAACAAGAGAGCGTAAGGGGAGCATAAGCGTCGTCTCTCCCGGGGGAAGAGAGAGATTTCTTTACCGTGAAAACACACCGTAAAGATTCGAGAGACACAGTTGTGTCTCTCTCTCTCTCTCTTTATTAACCGCGCGTTCTATAATGCGATTCCGTTTCGCGAATCTTTTCGCGAAATTTTACTCGCGATGCAATTCAATTCGAATTCGCGGGAAGCTAATTGGAAACTCGGAGAGAAACTCTGTGTGTTAATACAGACGGCGCGTTAATGATATATAAAAACCGAGTTAACATAATAATAATTTCACGAGAAATATCTATGAAACTTTCTGCCCTCGTAACAGCTGCGGTTGGAGATATTACAACGACTGTGCGGCGGCAATGTGGTGTCGCGTTCCGAGTAAATTCTACATTTCGGGATTTGCAACACACACATACATACACACACACACATTTTTGCGCGAAAGATAAATTTTTGAAGATATGCAGAAACTCGAGCGTTTGCAAAAGCGCGGAGGATAATTAAATATCCGCGCGCGATCCATCGTGGCCGCGCCACGACAGTTTTAATACGAAAACATCCATCACGGTGTCTGTAAAGGAGAGAGAGAAAAAAAGAAAAAAAAAAGCTACGGTCGCGCTACTACCCGGTCGTCGGGTGCGGAAAGTTGGCGCCTATGAGCTCTCCCGGGCTGAAGTGGGAGAGAAACGCGGGCAACGTGGAAGATCGTGTGATAAGAGGAGAAAAAGGAAGACTGAGAGGGAGCGTGTCCCATTTATCCAGCGTAGTCGCGGAAAAAGACAGCGACAACGACGGCGCGGGAGGGTGAGAGAGCGACGGCGCAGCGGCGGCGCGGTTGGCTAGAAATGAATCGTTTTACTCGCCGAGAATGAGAGAGGAGAGCGAAGTTTGCGTGTTCCTTACGGGATAAGACGGGCCGAGAGCTCGGGACGGCCCATTTATCTTGCTCGCGACCGCGAGAGTCATCGGAGAAGGGAAATCGAACGTTCGTCGCAGGACGAATCCTTAATTTTTCGCGCGTTTCTTTTTTTACTCGGCGCGTCTGATTCTCTCGCGCGAGAAACAGACAGTTTCGAAGTCGCGAAAACGCTATTCGGACGTTCAAAAAAAATTTCCCAATGACCGGACGCGTTTTTCGAGAAAATAAATTATTAAATGCAACAGTTTTCTAAAGAGAGATTTTTAAACTATATTTCACTTCGTTTCAATTTCTTTAAACAAATGTGTCCGGTCAGCAGTGGCTTGTTCGGGACATTCACCTCTCTGCGGAACGTCGGCGTCGTCCCGATGTCGCATTAATCTCCACGTGCTCGCGCCCACACGTTCGAACGTGTATTATTAATCTCGCTTGCGGAGCGCTTCTTTATTAGCGTCTAATTCCGCATGAGCGCGGAAAGTGCGCGGCGAGAGAGGGTGCGGCCTACCGCGGGAATATCGTAAAGTTAACGCTAATTAAACTTTGCCGATAGTTGCGTCGGGCCATTCGCGGGAGAGCAAGCTCCTTCTTAATCAGCTCGGCTACCCATATTCGCGGTCGGGGATGGTACACGGGGGTGCGAGTTATCATCTCGATACACACAGCAGCAGCGGAGCGCTTGCTTATTTCTCCCGGGCGCCTAGCCGCGAGATAATCACGACTTGCGTGCGGTTAACGATGAATTACCGCACGCATCTGCGATAAACTCGCGCGCGTATATTATTATCGATGCGAGTTTACGCGCGCGATATTTCAATGCGAAAAAACATCGCAATTTTCGTAAAAAATATCGTTTTTTATTTCTTCGAGTTGAATTTAAACACATCCGACACGCTTGTGCGTTGCAGCTTTCAAAGAAAGTCCTGTAATTGAATACTTGCCATTTTGTATAAATTTAGAAACGCGGACCTTGTCTCTCTCTCTTTCTCTCTCTCTCTCTCTCTCTCTCTCTCTCTCTCTCTCTCTAGTTAAAGCGGTTCTGCTCTCTAATTAGTATCAGAAAGGCGCGGAAGAAAAACGAAGAGGAGCGCCACGAAAGTAGTGGAATAGTTGGAACGTTTAAGTTTGCCGTACGTTAATAATTTTATACGCGCGGCGAGTCACGCCGCTATTAAGTAATCAAATGCGTTTCTTTCCACATGAATATTCAAGGCAAGAGAAGAAAGAGAGAAAGAAAGGGGGAAAACGCGAAGGTAATTCGATGCAAAGTGGAAAATTCTCCAAATCCGCGAATTAGCTCCGCGCGACGCGCCGAGTTATTGCCGAGTATAGAAATCGCGCTAATTTTCATTAACCGGGATCCGTGGTTTTTCTCCAGAGAAAGCTTTTCTCTCTCTCTCTCTCTCGCGCGCGCGCGCGCGCTCACGCTTCCGTCATTCAATTGTCATCGAAAATTTATGACAAAGAAGAAACGCAAAAGAAAACGAGAAGCGCGCGAAGAAAGAAAATCCGCGAGCGGAATCCTCTCCGACTTGCAAATGTTATATCCTTAATGGAAATTAGTATACGGTCGAAACATCACAAAGATCGCCGCGAATCCGCGCGAATCGGGGAAGAATATTTTTTTAATCTCCGCCAACGATACGGAATTGTCTGTTTCTTCATCCTCTTCGTTCGCGCGCGAGAGCCATTGAATTTTAATCAGAATTCGTTAATTTACGATGTCTGAATTCAGTCGATGATTGAACGGGGGAAAAAATTACGGGGAAGGAAATTGGATTATCTCCTTTAAGATCACTCCGAGATTCATTGAATCAAGCGGGAGCGCGAGAGAATGGACGAGCGCGACGCTGACTCTTATTCCTCCTCGTACGAAGTGGCACGATTTTTGCGCTACATCTCTTCGCCGCGCGATTTTTAGTTGCCGTCCCCTCCTCCTCCTCCTTTCTCATTCTTTTTCGCTCTTTACTTTTCCGCGACGAATGACCCTTTTCTTTTTTTTCCGGTTTTCTATCTTTGCAGCATTTTTCTTCCCGCGCTCTTCCTCTCAACGCGAGAGCGATGTGTTTTCCCGCCGATTTTATCCGTCGCAAAATGTATCTCTGACACAAAATGTATCTCTGACGCCGTTTCGAGTTTTAATTCCACATTGTCGCGTGGCGGCTTCGTATATATTTATTTACGCGTATTTTTTTATTTTTTCCTCCGCGCGCAAAGAGAAACCGCGAATCGTTCGCGCGCTGAAAACTCTTCATCTCTCGTTGAAACAAGAAAAAAAACGAGAGCGCAATTTCGATTACGTCGTTTATCTTTCAGTCGTTATTTCGGACGACCGACATTAAAATCACACGTAAAAAAAAAAAAAAAAAACTTTACTCGAGTTTTATCGCATTCGCAAGGTCACTTCACCTCCGCTGCTCTTTACGTTCTCGCCTATTGGTCGATTTACGAGCATTCCTCTTTCCTCAACGGCAACATGAACTTCCCGACCGAGCATCTTTATTTCCCGCAAAGTCCGATACGCGAAACGCAACCTTCTCCCGGTTCCCTTCTTCCCTCCCCCTCCCCGCGGACAAACTCCCATCCCTTTTTCTCACAACTATTCCGCCTCTCTCGCGATGGCTGATTTTCAATTCGCCTCCCCCCTTCCCCGTGGACAAACCGCTTGTGCGCCACCGAGTTTCCCGCTGCTCAAGTATCCGCGGCATTCCCTCTCTCTCCTTCTCTTTTCTTCTCCTTTGCTTCTCTCTTTCTCTCATCAACCCTCTCGTCATTCCACCCCGGCATTTTTCCCCTCCATTAACCGTAACTCTTTAGGCGATCCCGCCGGCGGTGTAGTTATTCGAACTGGAATTTCTTTAGATTGTTAGAAAACAGGAGAGAGGGTTGATTTGAGAGGGTGGTCGGCGTTCGTATAATGAGATCAAAACTCTCACAGTCTTTTGAGATTAAAAACATCCTCTCTCTCTCTCTCTTTCTCATCTTTTCTTAAAGCCTTTCCGCGCAGCGCACCCTTTTCTCTTCGCAGCGCGCGCGAACACGACGGAAAGAACTTCGTTAAAATTCGAGTTTCGCTCCGAGTCTCTCAAAATCTTGCATCCATCGCGAACGGATCACAGTATTGCGCGAAACAAGTTTCGCAAACTAAATAAGATGCTACGAAGCGATATTTTTGCAGCTTGCTATACTCGGCAAGAAACGGATTTCGGTCACGAAGATGCGAGATTACGAGAGAGAACGACGACGAGGAGTTGCTTAGACGAGGGGTTAAACAAAACGCCGAGTGATTGACAGGAAAGTAATGCGTATTGAATTTCTCGGAGAGATACCGGGAAGGAGAAACGGGAGGGACGAAAAACAAATCTGCGAAATATATCCCCAAATTGGATCGAGACTCGCTCCTCGAATTCCTTTCTCGCTCTTACGACGTATAATAAAACTGCCCATAACTCCGGGGATGAAGAGCCCTCTTTTCCCCTTTTATTTCGCCTTCACGCGCGCGCGCGCGATCCGCGTCAGGAAATCGAAACTTAAAGAAGGAGGATCTCTCAAGACGTCGTAAATCTCGCGCATTCCTCTCGCAAAAATGGCGTGATAAAATAATGCGTCGAAGAAGAACGGCTCGAATTTCGTCGCAAATGTCTCGCTCATAAATTGAGACCCCCAAGTTTTTCTCAGATCCATCCGAGTGTATCGCGCGGGTATGACCGCGGACGAAAAAACGGCGAGCGGGCGGGCGTGCGCGCGGGACGGGGGAAAGAGATGGCCGGTCGTTTGAAAAATAAATCGCCCCCGTGCGAATAAATAGGGTTAGGGGAACGCGCGCGCGTTCCGCGCGTCCTATGAGGACCAGACGTTCTCAAATTGAATAAAGGATAAGGACGTAGAAGAATTAACGCATGGGCGTTATTTACGAGCGACTTAAAAACGTGCGCATCGCATCGGACTATATTTCTAATCCGGCGTAATCGTAAATACGGTGTCCATAATCATAAAGTGCCGGGACGGACAGTTACGAGAGCCCATTCGCTGAATTGCAACGCGGATCGGGCGAACGGGTTCAGAGCCCATCGACCCCGCATCGTACGAGAGAGAATAAGCCGCGAGTTTTGTTTCGCGGAAACTTTTAAATTGAGAGAACGATACATTATACCAATAAATACAGAGGTAATTCCGCGTCGTGCGCGCGCGTCGATAAAAAAAAAATAAAAAAATAAAAAAATAAAAAAAAATTAAAAGAAAGAAGAGCCGTCGCGAGTGTGTGAAAGGGATGAGAATTTCTCCTCGGCAGAAATATTTCTCTCTGTCGTTCGGCGAAAAATTCCTATCTCTCGCTTCTGAGACGCCGGGATAATAGAATATCCGTGTGTCTATATCGGATCTGTGTGTGTGTGTGTGTGTGTGTGTGTGTGAGCACGCGCGCGAGGAGGGACAATTGCGCATAAATCTATTCCTCGAGTTGATAGATATGCCGAGGTGCTTCCGCGCGAGGAACGGCGAAGGATTGAAAGCGGATCCGCTGACCCGTCCCATTGTCAAGACGCAGTTCCTGTTATTGTCACACGCGCGGAAAGAGATATCCCGCGGTCGTGGGAATCTCGACAGAAAACGATAGAAATGTATGTCTCTATATGTATAATTCTTCGAATAGAATTAAATAATATTATCCGCATCCAAACAAAAGCTCTGGAAGAAATAAAAAAAAAAAAAAAAATAACGGAGCTGTGGGCTGTTCGCGCGCAACTAAATAATATTTTCAATAAAACAGATGTGCGTAAAAGATATTCGTGCGACACTTGCGCGAAGTCGACGGAAAGCAACGGAAACGTTTGTTTCATTGGTTTTGCAAAATTAAATATTGTCACACAACGAGCTTTGGAAAACAAATAAAATAAACAGAGAGGGAATTGCGAGACCAGAATTATTATATTTTTAATAACGCGTAGATACAGCATCGATCTCGAAATCTTCACCTACATTCGATCATCGTTTCACCCACATTTCAGATATTGTATAATTATTGTATCGCCCGCACGCGCCGCCTATCGATAGAAGCCGCCGTTATTTCACTTTCGCGTCTGGCCGCGCTCCTATCAATCACCGCGTTATATCGGATCGATACCGCAATTAATAATTACGGATGATTAATGTAAGTTTATCCCCGCGGCGGGGATGATAGTGGCCATCCGCGCCGGCTAATTGGCACACTCGCGATTATTAACGATAATGTTACTATCAATCATTGCCGCTAATAGGCGCGCGTGGAAATGATAATTTTTTTTTTTCTGTCAAATTCGGCAAACAGTCATTACAACCGCTCTCTTTCTCTCTCTCTCTCTCTCTCTCTCTCCATATCGCGTATGTGTATACGTGCATAAGTACATTAACTGTCATCAAATTATTCTAACTGATATTAAACCTATGTGAAATTTAATGACAATATAAACCATACGCGAAATTATCAAAATCATTACATTAGAGTAATGTGATTCTCGTTCGCAATCCCTTCCCGCGAATCATTGTGCGGAATTGCGCGAGCGGCGAGAACGAAAGGAAAAAACAGTATTCTGCGTAATTCGAATTCATTCAAGTCCGTTATAATAAAAAAAATGCGATAAAGGACACACAATTTACGGGCCGATATTTTCATGCTCCGGTAACGAGCACGGGAAGTAACCGAGGCAATGGAACTTACGGGTTAAGTGGATGAGAAAAGTTTCTCTAATATTACCGGAGGAAGGCAAGAGAGAGAGAGAGAGAGAGAGAGAAAGAGAGGGAGGGAGACAGAGAGATTGATCTGCCCTCGGCGAGCTCGTCGAAGGGATTAGTCGTAGCCCCGACTAGTCTCGTGCGATTTTCATCAGGTGATGGTATACTTTAACTATAGATTAAAGGATTCGTCTGGCAAACCTGAAATGAGATCCGCCTTCGCGCTGCGCGCCTCGAACGAAAACCCAAATCAGCCCGGCGAGACGCGCCTGAAAGGCATCGAACGACCGCGTTCTATCGACAACGAGGAATTCACCAGGGGAGTTATTCGAAAAAGATCTCGGTTCTCTGATAGAACGACCTTTTGCGGTTGCGCAAAACGCGATCCGATGAATCGCGCGCGCGTCTCTCTCTCTCTCTCTCTCTCTCTCTGGTGCGTGTGTCGCCGCGAAAAAAGTTAATGAAAATCCCGAAAACGTCGCGCGATTTAAACAGATTTAGACTGCGCGTGGATGATTGAAACCAAGTTTTACGTATTTTTCCACCGAACGAAAAAACTGCATTTATTTGCGCTAAGTTCGAGTTACACTCCGGTCTTTGGTCTCGAAATAATTTGCAGCTCGGCAAATTGGGACTACGTTGGCAGTCGGGTTTAATTTGCGCGCATCCATCGATAACCCCGCGGCTGATGACTCTCGCGAGAGTGCGAATGTCAGGAAGCGCCGTTCGACATTATCGAGGCCCGCGATATCCATCAGCCTAATGGTCTCGCGGCTAAGGCGTGAGAGAGCGTGCGGAGCTCATTAAAAGCTCGTTAGAAAGCCGGCGGCACGGACCGGCGAAGTAACGCGTCGGACGTTCCCAACGTCGCGAGACGCGCCGAGAAATCAAATCGCGAAAAAATGCGAGGAGGCTGTGTGTGGAGAACGCGAAAGGGGATGAAAGTGATCGCTCGCGAAGATAAACTCGCGATTTATCGACGCCCCCGGCATATCTCTCGCGCGCGGCTCTTTTTCCCGCGTAAAAAAAAAAAAGAAAAAAAAACAAAAAGAAACGGGGCATCTCCCTTATTTCTCGCCCGCATTTCTCATGCAACAGCGGCGGCGGCGGCGAGGAGCTTTGCTAAAAAAAAAAAAAAAAAAAAAAAAGACGCCGACATTCAAGCGCTTGTGCATCTAATCTTCTACGAAATTTATTCCGTTACACACAACGCTCGCGCATAAATTTCGCCGCGCGTTTGGCTAACCTTCTGATTCTCATTAAAATTGATAAAGCGGCATTTGCGACGATCGGCGCTTCGCAAGTACCTTAATAAGCGGGTGATAATATTTATGAAAATTAAAGCGCGTTTCTTTCTCGAGTTTTGTCGATCGCTTCTTCTTCTTCTTCTCTCGCCTCCTCACCTGAATCTTCTCGCCGTCGCTCACTTTCAGCCGTGACTGGAAGTCGCTCTGGGCGGGAAGAATCTGCGCGTTGTTGATGAAGATCTTTTCCGGCGAGTGAGCGGTCTTGCTCTGTATTCTGGTGATCCACAGGACCGGATTGCCCTCGAGCTCGGACGATATCGCGCCCCTCAGATCCGCCATCTTCAGGGGTTGATTCGCTGCAATCAACAGGAAAAAAATACATTTCGTTAGAAATTTTCGTGGAAACCTTTTCCTTCTGGTTCTAAAGATGCTAAATGTACTCTTTCATCGTCGCGCACGAACGAATGCGCGTCGAGAAAAAAGCCATTCTTTGAGTTTCTTCTCCCCGCGAAAGTACAACGAGAGAACGTTGCAATTTAGTTCTTCGAGACCGCAAAGTTTTTAGGGGTTCGGGACGAGGGAGAAAAAAAAAAAAAAAAAAAAAAAAAAAAGACAAAGCGGGAAATGGCGGAGAAATGTAGGGAAAGAAAGACGCTGAAAATAACGTAAATGGCAGAGTAAAGGGGGAAAGGAGAGGGAGGGGCAGAAGCTCGCGGAGATAGAGCAAACTTCAAAAAGTCCACAGCGAGCTACAATGCTCGTCACTTTATTATCCCGTTACCGAGAGAACGTCCTCGTAATCTTGAGGTTTTTTCCTCCTCCGTACCGAAGAAAAGAGAGAGTTGCGCCGCGCGCGCGTCTTCGCTATTGTTATTTCACATCACGCAAAAGACGTGGTTGCGATATAAAAATCCAGATAACCGAATATTTAATTGAAAAAGCGTTTTCTTGAAATTTCAATGAAAGGCTTTTCCAGACTCTCGAGGAAAAAAAAAAGGAAAACACGCAAAATTCGCGAGAATCAACGTCATATTACGCGAAATATCACATTCAACGTGCAATTTCTTCAATTTGCTTCAATTCAAATTGTAGTATTTTCAACGTAATTTCTCTCTTTCTCTCTCTTTCTCTCTCTTTCTCTCTCTCTCTCTCTCCATCTTTTCTCTACCCTCGACATAAAAATCCGTGCCCTTTTACACTTCTTTCGAGAGCGCGACCTATCGAATATCCCGGCAAAGCGCATTGTAGTTTCTCCGAACAGCCTGTTCACAACACAACAAGTTTCACTGGCGGAGGAGCACACACAGAAAGAGAGAAAGAGACCGCGCGTTTCTCGGCAAAGCTCGGAAAAGTCCAATCTCCGCGCGGGAGAGAGCAGGGTACAGGCCAACAATGACGCTCATTACGAACGCCGAGAATTGAGTCGCGTTTCGTAAACCACCGGCCGTTTTGCTCCCTCCCCCCTTCGTACAAGTTTTCCCCGGGACAAGAGGAAAGTCTGGTCGAACGCCGTGGAGAATCTCGTTCTCCCGGCAACGCCCCTCCTTCCTTCCCCCGACGTTCTCTTTCGGAAAATAATTTTCCGCGATCTTTCGGCGGAATTGCGCGCGACAAAAGCGACGTTTCACTACTTCCGCGGGATCGCTGGTTTTTTTTTTTCCGCACATCCCGCGCGCACACTCGACTCTGAAGAGTTTTCCGAGTTAGGGGTCGCACATTCGAGATCTCTCTCTCGTCGGTGATTTTGAGATTTATAATCTTCTCCGTATTTTATACAACTGCGCGCGTTTACAACGCAGTCGTCGTTGTTCGCACACGTAACGACAAGGCTACGAAAATGTTCAACTAACGTGCGTAACTGCACACCGGACGGTAATTCGCACGCGAGCAACTCGAACGGGCCGTCGCGCACGTTGTACGCGAAGCACTAAAGCTTGCGCAATAACGGTAATCGTAAAATTTATGATCCAATACATATATATATATATGTATATACGCGTACGTATATATGTATATATCGTCGGAATCACGCGATTACGACATTGGGAGAAGTTGTTCATTCCGCAGCGAGAGGAGGTAAAACATTTACAGCGGCGGTTCGAACGCAGTAAAAGTCGAGGCCAGTTTGGCTTTTACATCTTGATGTAACACAATGCAGTCGCGCGTATACGAGTTAGTCGCGAGCCCGTTACCTCGGTCAGATCAGGAAGTTTTATTCCCGAAACGCGTTTAAAAAAAAAAAAAAAAAACCGTATAGGAAGGTTCGTTCGATAAACGCGCACGAAGCGTATTACGCGCACTCGAGTAAATTTTTGCATACATATACAGCGGACCGCAGCGCTGGAAAGCCACGCTCGAGCGACCGCTTTGAGGCGCACCTTGTTAAAAGCTAAATTTCTTCCGCCACACTATTCTTTCGGCGGCGAGGCGACTTCCGGCTTATCCCGCGCGCACCGGAGAAGAAGAAGCTCCACCGATCACGGAAAAATCGCCATATCGCGCGACACGTCGTATAACGCGAGAGACGGAGATATAAAATACTCGTCAATCACCCCTCTCGAATGGGGAGGCTGTACACGCTGCTTGATCTTCTTTCCGCCGTGGAATACTGCGGATACGAGCCGCGTGTAAAGAGTTCCGCGTCTCGCTGAGTTTTTGAATTACGACGCGTAAAAGAAAAAAAAAAAAGAAAATTCGAAAGCGCGACACGCGGAAAAGTCGAACGCTCGCAATTATTATCCGTTGTGTTCATTGAGCTAGAGATTTGTCTTTCTTCGAACAACTCTATAGCGCAATTTAAAAACGTGCGTGTGAGTCTCATCAATGCGCGATTTTCGCGCAAAGAAGAAACTCGGGACGCGCGATATACGCATCGCATAAAATATCGACCTCGAAGAGTTTCGTTCGTTGCGGGGAAAAAAAAAAAAAAATAAATCGCGACGAACTCACGTCGCGGATCGTTCTGCGTGAATATTCCGCGCGGGGAATTTTTTTTATATGAAAGCGGAATTTTTGCGGATCGCCGAGATTCCGACGTCGCGGGGTGAGAAAATGCGAGGCACGTTCGAAAACTGGTTAGGCGTCGTCGACGGCGATCGCATTATCGATCGCGTCGACGGTTTATCGCCGGCCGACGAATAGCGCTTTATTCGCGCCGACTGGATTTTTATAGCGCGTCTCCCGAGCGCATTTTTCTTGTTGCGCCAGGAGTGCTTTATACGACGTGATCGAGTCGCGGGGAACGAATGTACGCCTTTCAGAGGGCAATATCTCGGTCTCGGGAGGGAAAGGGTTCTCTCGCGCCCGTGCGCGTTTTGTCCCAGCGCCACCCCTCAGAGTCTTTCAACGGGGCAAATCCGGAATGATTAAGCTGCCGATCGATTCGCATTTATTTTCTTCCCTCCCCCTGCCGCCAAATGCTCCCCCCTCTCCCCTCGCTATCGACGATGGGGGACACAGGTGCTACGGCCGACCGCAAAACGAGAACAACTCGCGCAAAGCTGCTTGCGCATCGATTTATATCCTCTATTCTCGTCCCCATTCTCCCGTCATTGGGCGAGCGACGTCTCTAACTCGTCTCTTCTGTCAGCTCTCGATTCGTATTCGACTTTCAAACATGCGTGTCGGTTTTGTCTGATGAGAACGCTACAGTCAACTCTGTACATTACGCCAGAACGCTCACCGCTCTAGGCGCTTAAACATCGGCTATAATTGCGGAAAAGGATAGATTATATTTTCTTTGTTAAGCAACGCTCATGTGTTACATTTAATACACAATAATACAAAAAAATTATTGTGAAAAAAGAGAATTGCTCGTGCAATATTATTTAACTTGAAAATACTTGTCCGTTTTCTTTATATAAAAAGTACTGTTTCCTTTCTCGCGTGAAAATGTACAGTAGATGTCTGCTCGAACAACACCGGTGGAATGATTCAAATAAGGAGGAAGTAATAAGGATTGACGCTTTCCGAACAAAGTCGTTACACTCCTAAATAATTTTCGTTTACGTGATGAACTTTCTGTTTGCGTCATATGACTCAAGACTTTTTGAAATACAAATAATAATTGACACTTTTCATAAGCAACAATGATGGAGAAAGAAGGAAGATAATATAAGAATCGATAACGCTATATTTTTATTCAGTGAAACTAGATATGGTATAAAATCGTTTAAAAATATAACTATGTTTAAAGAAAATTATGAATATTTTAACATGAACACGTGAATGTTTGATTTAGAAAATATATGGTATAAATACACAGATCTACAATTACAGAGATAATAAAATTAATGTTCACGCTCTCTTTCTCTCTTTCTCTTTCTCTCTCTCTCTCTCTCTCTCATACCGACATATATATTTAGTAAAACTAGACGTGTGAAAATAAATTTTTACATGAACATAAATGATAAGATTTATAAAGCGTATAATAGAATTACAATTACATACTACATATGTAAATAAGTCGGCAATAACTCTTCTATATCGCAATAATTTGATGAAAACCGTATCATATTGCGATGTTAAATCACAGCTAATTTTAATTTTCTCTAATATTATTTCTTCAGTCAAACATATCTTTTAAAGTTTACATACGTAGGTGTTTCATTAACCATTTTGCGTGGTGAAGTGTGACAGACTTCTCATCTCTTTCCAAAACGTAATAATGATATACATATATATGAGATTGGTTTTTATTATGTAAAAATGTGTGAAAAGTTCTGGGTTTTGATTTTTCTCTGATAAAAAAAAAACCGTATTGTTCATAAATGATCAATCGTCGTCATGAGCATTTTTCTGTAGTACAACAAGTGACGTTTCTCATAGATATCTTTTCTACACTTCATCAAACATGAAATTGTACTCTTTGCCACCGGGCATTCATAGAATTAAATAATATTTCTCTCTTTCTCTCTCTCTCTCACGTGCGTAATATTAACAATAGGATAAGTGAGAGATTTTTCTTTGAGAATAATAGCAGGAAAGTCATACCTTTTCATGAAACAAAAAATATGCAGACTTTTAATTTCTTATTATATACTTACAAAAATCCATTATATTTTTCTAAATATAAAAGAAGTATATAATATAGTATAGAAGTATATAGAAGTATATAGAAGTATATAATATAATATTATATACTTCTATATAATATTATATAAAAGTATATAATATTTTGCATGTATCTATATCTGTTTTATATATATCTTTATATCTATTTTCTGTTCATAAAAATTACGCTTCCCCTGCTTACACCTGCAAAAACCATTAAGTACACAATATTTTATATATTACATCTATTTTCTTTTCACAAAACTTATTCTGCTTTCCCCGCCTACAGCTATATTTGTTAGGACATACTCTGGGACAGTTTACTTTTTAGTACGTATACAAGTAGCGTTATATATAACCTCAATGCGTGTAGAATAGATAACATCGGATCAGATGTAATAAAATTAATTATCTTATGTTCTACATTATGCGAGCATTTAGATAGTAACATGTATTAGATGTAATTAAATCAAGTATCTTATATTCTACATTTTGTGATGTGTTGTAAGTGACAAGTATGTGTAAAAACCGATCAGTAAATGGATCACCCGATAAAGACACAAAACAATAATATTTCCACACGAGTAGTCCTTCCATAATGTCTTTACAACTCCATTCGTACTTGTTCATACTACGCTCGCAGTATTGGTCCAGATCGTCCATAACTTGTAAAATGCGGTATACTTCAAAATAATATAGATGTGTTTTAAAACAAAATATATATTTCGGCAGAAAGATTCTTTGTTTTATGTGTATTATAAGATCGAATTTACCTTTTGTACCTTGATCATCCTCCAACACTGCATCGAAATTGTTGTAAAATTCTATTTGACTTAAAATGCTACTTGCGAGTTTCATATTTCTTAGCGTAATTTTATAATCCGAAAACAAGTCTGAGAACAGCTTTATATTTTGCGACAGAGCAACAACACTAAGTGGTATTATGTTTTCAAAACTTTGAAAGCTGTAAAAGTAGAATTGATAGAGATAATATTCATATAAATGCTATAAATGTTTGCGCGTGCGTGCGTGTGTGTGTGTGTGTGTGTGGCATAGAAAATATGTGACGTACTACTTGTTACCGTAGAGCAAAAGAACTCTAAAAGAGTGTTGAATAAAAGTCAAAGTTTGAAGAATAAATATGCGATCTATGTCATTATCGTAATCACAAAGATTACACCTGAACGACTCGAATTTTGTGACAGTATGTATTATTTTCTGCCACAAATCTATGATAATCCAAAAATAATTCTTGAAGATAGAACTGTGAAAGATTCGGTTTACATTTCGGACAAAAACTTTAACAAACCAGCAAAGCAATGCGGATATTAAATCACGCGTATTAAATAAACGTTCTAAAACGTTGGTTTCGTCTGGCAGTGTCAGTTCGGACAGTGAATAAATCAAAACTATTATTTCCATAAACAGATCATCTGCAAGAAGTTTGTCTTTTTAATATTTGTATTGTTCAAGCAAAAATTAAATTGTAATCAAATCGCTAAAATAAAGACTCTTCAAGACTGTAAGTTTACCGGCATCTTCCGGCAGTGTCTGTGTCAGTAGGCGCAAAATATTAGGTCCCAACATATAACAAGAGCGTGTCAAATGACACATCCATTTCGATGTAGCGTCAATCTCAATCTCGCGTGTTATCAAAGACAAAAGTTTGCAGAGTGTTTTTTGTAGCCGAAAATTTTTAGTACAATTACCGAAGGAACAGAAAATGAATTTAATAAGTTCTCTGTCTCGTCCTATTCTGTCAATAACTTCGTTAACGTGACACATACTTGCTATAATCTCCAATAATTTGTCCTATAAATATATAACAAATGTGTAATATTCTCCGTGTCTTTTAAATTGATATCGAGATTTAACAAGAAACGCAACACGTTCAAAATTAAACGCAGTAAGAAACTAATAATTCACGGATGACGATTAACGAATTGAGAAATAATATTGCATCATTTTACATAAGCAATACAACCTTGACATACTGCAACGACTTTATTTTCAATATATGTGCTGCTTTTGGAATGAATGTTTTATTGAGATATAGTTTTACGTCGAGATGACTGCTCAACTCCGACAATTTATACAGTTGTAGTAATTTCATCTTTGTCATAGAAGGCGCGAATGTCAAATATTCTACTGTCTGAAAGTGAAATTGATTCATCGATTATGTTATAAATGAAAATTTGCTTAATTAATATCTCCAGAAAAGTTATTGTATTGAACATACATATCTTCTTACACATCATAGTTTAACACCAAATCAAAAATGTGCGGAAAGAGAGCGAGAAGAAAAAAACTAGGTTTCTTAATGATAGATAGATGTAGTGTAAAATTGTGTAACATAAGATTTGTTTACCTTATCTATTGAGTTTTTAACAGTATCCAGCGATGCGTATTCTACGCTACTTGTTTCGCTATTGTTTCTACTTATCGACGGCATAATAACTGATATTTGTAACAACAAAATCACGTATAACCACTTTTGTTCCGGAATAGTATTTATGAAAATGTAGAAAACGTTGCTTGTGTAAAGAAGAAAGAGTTTCTTGCGCGCGCGACACGTAAAATTCAGAACTTGATAAACACAATTTATTCTGTTGCTGATAATTTAACTAATATAATATTTTATATATGTGAAATCTGTTGTGGTTCGAGATCACTTGTCCGTTTTTCTTATGTAAAAACTACTTCTTCTTTCTTTGTGTGTGTACTGATGGCGACTGCTCAAACAACAACACTGGCAACAATGATATTCAAAATAAGGTGATAGCTTAGTATTGAAGCTGTTTCAATAAATACACGTTACACACGTGTAAACCTTTTTCGCGGTTATCATAGCAAGATGGAGACACCGTCTATTTGCGTCATTTGAATTTTTGAGCAACATTGTTTATTATTTTCAGAAAGTTTTCCGCATATAAAAAAAAAAATAAATATGGAGATTAACGTTTTGTAATTAATTGATCAGCAGCGGTGTCACACGTGTCGCGTCCACGGTGGTCTTTAGTGTTGTAAAGACGCGGGAACTCGAAGCGCGATTCGACCAGAGTTCCATCTCGAATCGAACTCACGGCTAGTACATAGCGCCAGCTGGCGGCACGAAGATCTTTCAACAGCAGCTGAGCTGCTGAGCGGCGACAGCCCGTCCCACTGTTCTCGTCAGACGTTCGCGCGCAAATCACGCGCTGTGTTTCGTGCCGTGTGTTCGGTATGAATAATTTGTTTCTCTTATCTGCCGGTGTCGAGACGTATTAAAGAAGGTTTACATTCGACGGAGAGATCCCCGGTCACAGAATGGAGAACGTTTCCATGTCCAAGGTAAGCGATACGTGGCATGCAACCTGTTGCTCCAGCCGCGCGCTGGCTTAACCTCAAAAGAAAAAGCGCGAAATGTGCCACGGCACAGTGTGACAATTCTTCCGTCATTTGCCAGAAATTTTAGCTTGAGAAGCGCGATCGCGTTTATTTGCCGAGAGAATCGACGCGCTCTCTCTCTCTCGTGCAACATTAAGTTGTGATAAATTCTGACGTGATTTAAATTTGAGAATTTCTGCAATGTGCGCGTGTGTGTGTGTGTGTGTATACCTAATGACGTTTCATAACAAGTTTTATTTATTTAGTCACCCCTGCAATACGCATGCAATGTTTCTACGTTTTAAGTGCAGCACGGAATGTTAGAAAATATCTTTGAAAAACACTAACGCATTTATTTGCAATTTCTATTTAATCAACATGTCGAAATTTGAGATTGTTTACGATGACATTGTACGCAACATTAAAATTACATATTTGAAAGCATATTCTAAACTAGTATAGTATTGCAATAACTAGTATATTGTGTTAATTAACGATTGAGATCGCATTAAATTCTAAAGCAAGGGAAAATTTTTTACATGTGTTAACGCCAACAGAAAATGGCGCGAAACGTAAACCTGATCGCAATTTGTAGGGAATATTTGCTTACAAAGGGCGTTACAAAATCGGTAAGAAGAAAAATAAAATTCAACGTCCGAGCTACGTTAACGAACTGTGGTACATCGCGTACAGCGAAACGTGGAAACACATCGAAGAGGCTGCAGAGGTATTATCTCTCGTTGTGTCCATTCGAATTTGGTTTTATTTATAAATCTGCACTTGTATGAAAAAAATATCTACCGCAATAATGTTAATATTTTAGAACGTCAGGTCAAAAATATTTCAACAAGTCGTGTCCAATGTGGTGGCTTTCGTTAAAAAAGTAAAAACCTCATCGTCAGATGCGACGTCTCACGAAATAGCCACGGCCATTTTGTTAACAGGTTAGACGACGTTAAAAGCTGCAATTTGTTTTCGTTGAAAAGAAAAACAAGTCTCTTATCTCTACGGTTATTTTTCTCCACGGTTGTCTCCACAGTTATTTTTTCTTATTAAAACGATAATTTTTCTCTAAAAAAAACACTTTGACTAAACTGAGAAGTAAACTAAATTTTTGAAATGCTTTTTTTCTTAGCGAAGTAAGTTTGCAAGTTGCATGAGAAATGTTTGTGAATAAAAACACTTTACACACACAAGTAAAATTCTACACAGGCGTTAACGTTCCCGATCACACGACACTGTTTAACACGACGATCACCAGACTCGGCAAGATCACGCCGCACATAGCCATATTGTGGAGCAGAAATTGCAATAATCTGAAGAGCATTATCGAGGACGCTGTGTATCAACTTATTCACAAAGCGGAATCGGTAGTTAGTTTGATCGATGCGGCAGCGATGCGGCGCAAAAGAGAATTTTCGATTTCACTCGCGCAATTGTCGTATTGTAGGATGACGCTCCCGACGTGCGTAAGAGTCAGTGCACAATGCGAACGTTGAGAGAATGGTTCGCGGACAATCACGATCCAGAGGATCCACTGGTTCTTATCCTACCGGATTTCGAAAGCTTTTCCACTGATGTTTTACACGATTTTATACTGGTGCTGAGGTATCGCGAAAAATAAATTTCCGCGCAATTTCTAAACGCAAAGCACGTCCGGCAAAGAATTTTGATAGTTCTTGAAAATTATTTAAATTCAGCGAAACTAGCTAAAAATTATTTTTTAATCGCAATTTGTTTTTCAGCTCGTACAGAAGCGCATTGAAATTTGTGCTCGTATTCGGTGTCGCAACGTCGTTGCACGTTGTTCACAGATCGTTGACGTACGACGTCACATCGAAATTGGTGGTGCAGGCAAGTTCGAAAAATTTGCAACATTCTCTCCGCCCACGTATGTATTCGCGCTAATGACTCTGTATCGTTCGCTTGTCGTTTAGGTCTTCTCCACACAGACACAAGTGACAACACTATCCGACGTATTGGAAAGCACCGTTTTTTCGTCGGAGATTCCGTTCAAATTGATCGGTCGCGCGTTTCAACTGTTGACCGACATTTTTCTGTTTTACGACTTTTCGGTAGATAATTTCTTGCAGCATTACAAGGTACAGAACAGAGACATAAAACCTTTGTAAGGTGACCGACTGACGTTTACAATAAATTAAAATCTCCGAATGGGATTTCAGTTGTGCATGATACAACATTTCTACGACAACAACACGAGTTATCTTTGTTGTCAATCGAAAGACATTGAAGAGAGAATCTCGAAACTCACGGACGAAAATATCACGGACATTAGAAGCTTGCCGTCTGTCGCGGAATATTTAAAAACCAAAGTAAAGGACGGTGATAATCTCGACAATAACAAATTCAAGGTTTCTATATTTTGTTGCCGACAATTTTGAGATTTCCAAAAATTCATCAGACGTCCAATAATAATAATAATAATAATAATAATAATAATAATAATAATAATAATAGAACAATAAATAAAGCGCTTTAATTTCATCTCTCGAATATATATTAAACTTTCAATCTGATAGTTTCCCGACAAATCGGTTATAAGCGGAAGATGCTTAAATATTTGAAGAGATTAAAAATGTCCAAATGTGTACAAATCGAATTTGCAACAACTGCCTGCGGGAGCAAAATTATTCTCCCTCTCTCTGAATAAATTATTGACAGATAATTTTTGGAAATCCCATAATCTTCTCGCACTTTCCGTTGTTTTAAACTTGATTTCTCGTAGGAAACTCTGAAACGTTTGTTAAACGAATTTCACAGTTTTATGGAGCGATTTTTGCTTATTTTGAGATGTTTGCACTGTTTGGTCGCTCCCTTGCCAGGCTCGCCGATGGGCAAACAGGTAATAGAGTGTTTCATTAATTTGGAATGAACTTATGTGAGAGAGAAAAAATTCTGATTCGGAAAATAAGAACGACAGGGGGAGAAAAAAAAACGAAAATTGTTTCAGTTGCGGGAGGTTTACACCAAAGCGGTTTACACGAGCAATCTCACGGAATCCGCGGAATACGAAGAATGCATGAAATTACTGAAAGTTTTGTCGAAGGAGGAGCTCTTCTCGAAACTCGAATCGATCGTAAAGATTGTCGGGAAATCCAAGGATCCGAAGATCGAGGAGATGCATGTCCGTCTCGAAACTCATATCAAAACGATTCGAGAAGCCAGTTTGAGCAGCGCGGAACAAACTTCCGAGATAATCGGCGCAACAAAGGAAAATCTTAAAAAGTTGGCGGAAAACCGCAAACAATTGAAAGAGGTGTGGTGTATAAAATCAAAACTGATATAATTTATACAATTAACAATAAACGCAAAAAAATCAAAACACTTCAGAAACGTCAGATCGTCGAACGATTAAAAAAATACAAACGATTTCAACGTTCTTCCCGTAGAAATTGCTTGAAAATATAAGTCAGCAACGGTCGCATTCCGCCTACAAAGCGCAGTGCGATTTGATCGATTACCTGGACCGAGAAGTATTCTCTGTCCACCTGGTCGACCCGAGTCGCGTGACGGCACATGAGATATTCTGCTACAACGACGGGAACCAGGCGAAGCGCCACATCCGCGGCTCCGTAAGGGCCGCCATACACACGGGATTGAGCGATCCGCAGATGTACCTGGACGTGAGTGGAGAAATTTCCGCACGAATGGCTCGCGCACGCGATTTCGTTAGACGGGCTCTTGTTGCATTGCGTCGCCACAGAGCGGAAACTGGCTCGAAAAACCGGCCAATTTAGAGTCGCGCGCGGAGTGTCTTTGAATAATGCAAACGGACCAACAATAGACGATAAACTTTATTTATTTTTTTGTTTGTTTGTTTTTTTAATGTTACGCGATTAAAAACGAGAGATTTTCCAAACGCTATTCAAACTTTTTTCTTTTTTAAGCGTATGCGCTTTTATTTTCTGTTTCGAGCTTCGGGGTCTTCCTTTCAGGTCTCTCGGAATCTCTCAGTTATTAATATCCCGATCCGTTTTTAAAGCGAACGAAGAGGACATTGACTCGCTTCGCGGCGTTTAATCTTCCGTCATACGAACGATTTATCCAAGGCGACCGCTTGGAAAAAAAAAAAAATTGCGCTTTCATTTGATTTTCCCGCGGCGCAGTTAATTGGAAATGCATATTTCAGTGCGACTGCTGCAAATTGGAGAACGACGACGACATTCCGCGCACGCTCCCCGACTTGAGTATAATTTATAAACTGCACTTGGAGTCCGGGAAGCTGATCAATATGTACGACTGGCTGCAGGTAACAATTCGGGCGTCCCCGCGTGCTCATGTTTACAGGTTAATCTCTGTTACACTTACGGTCACGCACCGACCCGGCCGTCTCCGTGATTTAATCGCTACGGCCGTCGCCGCCGCGAATGATTCACGCAAGCACGTCGTTGCGCGCGAGGAACTTGCTTTAAAAAAAAAAAAAACGAAGGAGAGAGAGAGAGAGACGCTTGGCGCCGACAATCGCGAGAAGATGCCGTACCGAATGTTTAACGCACGAGTGTTGTGTCTGAGATTTTTCCTCTCATAAAACTTTTGCTCTTTCGAGCTTTTTTTTTTCTTTTTCTTTTTATTTTTCCAGGCATTTCTGACGATCGTGAAGCCGCAAGCCGATGCCGAGGAGCAACGCGACGTGGATCCGCAGCTGCAGTATCCTTTAAAACGAAAAAAACTCGCTCGCTCGTTCGACGCTCGATCGATTCGAGATTTGTCTTCTCGCGTCTTTGAAATTCATATCACGCTTTCTAACGTTAGAGAAAGAGAGAGAGAGAGAGAATCTCTCTTCCTCCGAAGTAACTTCCGTGAGCTAGATACCTTCTAGTTTGAATAATTCGCACATGTTATCTCGCATTTCATCATCGTCGGCAGTAACTTATCCTTAACGTGGAATTCAGAGCTCGGTTTACTCAAGCGGTCGCCGCGCTGCAGTTCCTCGGCTTCATCAAGACTTCTCGAAGGAAAACGGATCATGTAAAGCGCCTTACGTAACAACAATATCGCGCGTTTGATTGTTTGTCTTGTCCTCGCGCAGCTTGTATGTACGAAGAACAGGTACTTTGATGATATTAGTTTTGTACTATTTGTTTGAACGTTTCATGAATAAAATACAATGCATTTTAAAATGGGCGCTGATGGCGCTTGGGCGTAGCGGAAAAAAAAAAAAAAAAAAAAAAAAAA
>QVNW01000962.1:29792-67784 GCA_014825475.1 Pseudomyrmex flavicornis | reverse complement strand
AAACGCGTTTAACTGACGCGATAAGTCGTAAATCGTATTTTCGCCCGCGCACATTGAGACGAGAGAGAATTGCGCGCGAAATGTTTTTTTCGTACGAAAAAATTTAAAACACTCGGAAGTATTTGGGAGGGAAAAAAAGTTTGCGCAACGCGGTTTGCGTGACGAAATTAGAACAACGAGATTTCGACCGAAATACACACTCCGGATACATTTGAATTGCAAAAGGGACGGATTATCGTTGCTTACGCGGCATCGTCGCGGCCGATGAATGAGCGAGGTGGGGGAGAAAAAAAAAAAGAAAAACGCTCTCTTTCGCGATAGTAATTACTTGTATAATTAGGATGGTTTGAGACAACGGCAAGATGAAAGCCCCGGCTCAGTAAGGATAGTAAGAATCCAATTGAAGTTATGAACTAAACGCATAATGAGTTTGGAGGTAGCACTCCGAGGCCCCCAAGTAAGTATTATTATATTATCATAAGCGGCTCTTCGTCGCCGGAGTCGAGGACTCCATCGTCCATCCTCGGGAGTCACTCCCTTCCTCTCTCCCCTCGCCCGACCTCTCGGCTAACTAATTTCATTCCGCAAGTCTTTAATTAGTATTCGTCGCGGGGCGTCCAAACTTTTTCACTAGGCGAGGGTTTGCGAGAACTCGACCCTACCACCCCTCTCCCCTTCCCCTCTCTCTCTCTCTCTCTCTCTCTCTCTCTCTCTCTCTCTCTCCCGGATTGTTCGCCCGTATTTGCATAGGCCAAATTCGCGGAAAGTACTTTCTTGCCGGTCACCTTTACGCGGTTAATATTCCCGGGACGTATCCCCCCAAATTTCTCATAAGAGAAAATAATGGTCCCGAAGAAAAGTTCGCCCTGTGCTCTCTCTCTCTCTCTCTCTTTCTTTTTCTTTTCTCGCCGTAAACATCCAGCCCGCGCGACAGTTTTTGCGCGCGCGCGGACGTAATACGTTACCGCGATTAAAAATGCGGGAACCGACCGTGGATTACTTTAATTTATAATACTCTTCTTTTTTGCTTTTCTAATTCTTTATATTCTAATTTACATTTTTTGCGCGGGGGCGCAAAACTGCGCCCCAACGTTTCTCGGTTTCTTCTCCTCGTGTTTCCTCTTTGCTCCCGCGCGGCGTCTCCCACCCTTATTTTCTATAAGCAGTGCGTCCCTGACGTAATCTAAAGCTTCATTTTCATTTCGACCTCTCTCGGAATCCTCTGTGATATTAAGGTTTAGAGATTTCGCGGTAAGGGCGTCTTGCTTCTTTGTAATTAAGTTGCCGTGGAATACAAAAGAATGTTGATTATCTTGTTACGTGTAATTTAAATTCCACTGTTTCTTTTTTTTTGTTTTTGTTTTTGTTTGAACGAAGCAATAAAACTAGAAATATACGTCGCAAAAAAACGCACTTTTGTGTTTCATAAAATATTCTCGTTCGAGAAAACTGAATAAAAATGCGATAAATATAACGAGTTTAATTTATTTCAAGCTCGTGCTTTTTATTACACCTATTATTCCGATCGTGTTTTAGCGCAATTACAATGATTAACGAGTGTTTAAACTAATATTTTAATATTGACTCGGCAAATTAGAGACTACATAAATTTAATTAGCAGTCTAATTACGAAAAGCTCCGACTGTTCTCTTAACGGTTAAATTTTGCTTCCTCTTCCGCGTGCGGTCATAAAATATTTAAGATTTTTTCACAAAAATTGAAGATGAAATAATTATTTATGTTTACCTTTAATCAAATATTTTGCTCTGTCTTGAATTAATTATTTATGATAATGACCAAGGTAAATGTCCCAATGACCGGAAGTTTATTAGAGAAATAATTACGCAAATATTTTAACACAGATATAAAATGTGTTTTTGAACATTTGTTCTTAAATTACTTTTATAATTGCGTTTCCTTAACAAATGTCTGGGGCCGATGGTTACTTGTCCGATCCTTGGGGGGATCGGACTTCACACGAACGGAATGTGATTATGTCACACATTTTTGACGTGCGTTATCCGCATTGAACCGTACACAATCTTATTGGCGAATTCTAACAAAACTCTCGAGCTTCGAGTGGACGACTTGGCACGTTTGAAGCAAATTCTCGCATTGTGTTCGACGGCCAATCGTGTTCGACCAAGTACGTGCACTCGACTTATATATACCTGCGCCTTCGATTTGTGCGTACTTCAAAGTCACTTTCTCTTCGCATAATATCACGTATACCTGCGGGGGGGGGGCGCCGTGACATAAAGACCTCCTTCAACGAAGTTGCGGCAATACGGCAAAGTGGCATAACTTTCGTCAGGCGGTTGTAACGGATATTTGCGAATCGCAAAAAGTCGTTGAAAATGTCATCGAACAAATTTGCAAAATTTCGAAACCCAACAAAATTCGGGACGGAATGGAAAAAAAGATTCGCGGAGGATATGCGTCGAGTTGGAGATTTTTTTTTTTTTTTTGTGCAAAAGTGCCTGCGAACATTTTTCAACTGTTTTAACGCGGAACGCAATAAGACAATTTCTGCTTTTTATTGTTTTTCGTTCTCTTTCGCATTGCACGGGTGTGTTTGCTGCACGATCTGCGCTTTTTATTATATCGCGCAAGCTCGTAGAAAAAAAATCCATTACAAAAGGTTACAACGGAATAAAATCGCGTTTAATTAAATCGCTCCGCGTGCGTCACAGATTACGACGCACGCGTGTGTCGGCCGGGGACCGACAAACGCGCGCGTGTCAATACAATTTTAACGCAGTAACGAAGAATACAAAGTAAGCAATGCGTGAATTCGCCCACCTGCAATGTAACATGGTATCAAAAGCTTAGGCGAGAAGGGACGAGGAAGGGGGACTTAAATAAGTTGAAGCGGGACATACGATAATAGGAAAACAACGAGCGGGCGCTTGGAAAATATCGAGGAGAGAGCGCGCGCTTGAAAGTGCGGTGTACGCGCCCACGTTGAAGCGCATTCAAAGAAAACAGGAGAAGTCCCGAGTGCAAGTTTATCGGCTGGCGTTTTACCCGGCTGAATTACACGTCGGAGTTTATATGGCCCCGGACTTTTCTCCTCTTCGTTTCGTTATATTCTTCTTCCGCAGGCAACGCGCACACACACACACACACATTTCGGACAGTTTCGCCAACTCTCATCTGCAAATCCAAAACGCGGTGCACCATAATCCAGCATGCGCCGATCTGCATGCCCCGATGAAAACGGGGGAAGATGTGTGTTTACAGCGAACCGTATATATCGACTCTTGAGTTACACTGTATCGACAAATATCGAGGTGGCAGCCGTCACGCAATAAACAAACGGAATCGAGATAATTTGTTTGCGTCGCGCGCGAACACGGAAGCGACGGAAGGGAACACACACACACACACACACACACCGACTTTCCGTTTGTATTTACCTTACAAATGAAAAGGGGTAGCGCGCGGGATTCGCGGGGGTTGTTGATATCAATTCTCAATATCGTAATATCAATCAGAAACGAGAAAGAAGAAACGGTGAAGGGGGAAAGGGTTGGGAGATGAAGTTGGGTAACAGTTGGGTCGTGCCAGCATTTAATTTGACTGAGCTCCCGAAGTTAGACCGGCAACTGGGCCAATATTTTATAGCCGTGGCAATTAGATAATTTTGCGGTCAGGCAAAAATATGATTGCTGGCGTGTGAAGGGACAAACTTGGGCGCGGGTTAATGTCGAAAGTTTGTATCGCCCGCCCGACGTCGGGATCGTACGTAGTCGAACCCCGGGAACCTCTGTGTGGAAGTAGCAAACGGAACGATGACGTACACATATTATCCCGGCGACGTAATATATCACGGTAAATGCGGGAGTACCTAATTTCCGCCGAAGTTTATATTTTCGCAACTTTATTTTCGCGCAATTTTTGCCTCGACGCGATAGAAAATCGCGATAGTGTGTGTTCTGTCTCTCGTGTCGCTGACGATGTACTTCGAATTTAACTCTAATTCTGAACCTTTTTTTTTTGTTAGCATTTTTCCAAACTCTTCAAAAATCATTAAAAATAAAATATGTACAGATCCCCTTCTCGTTAAATAAACAATATAACATATTAGTGGTCACTCGAAAGAAGATGCCGGAATTTTTGCCCAAGTTTGTTAATAAATTTAAAATCAACTAAAATGCGCCAGACTCGCGATTTTCGAGCGCCAAGAAACTGGTTTTCAGAATTCGGAATTAAATATTGAATTAAAATAAACTTCTCTCGGTTCAAAAATTGACATTCCGTTGCGGCATTCAGTCCAATTAGTTTTTCGCGGAAAATAAAAAAAAAAAAAAAAAAAAAAAACAGCAATTATAAAAACGAAGCATGTGGAAAGACGAGAAAATTATTGCGCGCTCGCGCGATGTTTTTGTTTCTTTTTTTTTTTTTTTTATTGCCAGTTACCAATTTTATTTCCAATGTATTTTATTATTACAACCTGAGTGCATAAGCCGAACGCGCGCGGAAAATATAATATTTAATATGCGTAGCGCCATTCTGCATGATTACTATCTGTCTCCATTATTAAATAACTCGAAACGCAGAGCGTACGCAGTGCGTACAAAGTTAGAGCGCGCTAAACAAACGGCTTATATATTTCAATAATGCATATTAAAGTTTGCGCGTTGTGTATTGTAATATAATATAAATAATAGAGAGATAAACAAAATAACACGCGCGCGCGCTAGCTAAAACTTCGGAGCTAGACGCGCACAAGGTGCATATTATAATTTAGAGAGAACACTCGCGCGGAAGAACATAATTACTAAAAACACGCGCTCCGAAAAGAGAGAGAGAGATATATTTATGTCGAAAAAGAGATGGACAATGCGCGCCGTCAGATTAGCAGAAAGCAAATCACGAGACTCTGTACATGAAACCGTCTCGAAATATGCACAATGCAATCTCGATATATTATTTTCTTCCCGCGCCAAAAATGTTCATCAAAATGCTCAACAACACTTGCCACGTCTATTTGACTCGATCCGACCTATATAGTCTGACTTGAACATGATTAACCCTCGGAGGTCGCACCCTTGTGTGAATACTGTGGCCGGGGGTCACTTCTGGCTCGTTTTCTGAATAATAAAAAGTCGGTCCGCGAGCACACGCGTTGTATAGTGAATGTATGTGTAAAGTTTTATGTACGAAATATTATATTTTATATATTTTATCATTCTTTTCAAATGTATTTTATTTAATATAAATTAGTTACGTAACAAAAATGCCGGTCGAGTCACCAAAGATGAGTTAGAGTCGTCTCTTGGCAAGAAAAAACAAACCAATTGCAATACACATTTCCATTTCGCGCAAGCATTTGATCTTATCCGCATAATGGAACATGCGAACGAGAAGGTACGAAACGAGAAAGGAATTGCAATAACCGAGTGTACTCCTCGGAGTAGTAGCAGTATCTTCTCTCGATTTCGCCTCAGCGATCAGATATTACGAACGCGCGCCATCAACGGTCCGGAAGTTTCGCTTTATACTTACGTAAAAGAACGTGTGCGGGAAACGTTTCGAGACACAACGTGGTTGTTCTCTCTCTCTCTCTCTCTTGTTCGAAGTTGCGTTCGCGGCGACGAAGCCGGTGAAATACAAAATCCGCGTAATTAGCGCGTCGATAATACGCGCGCCGCGGCGACATATGTAATATCACGTAAATATCCTCTCGTTATGTTAGAGAGACAGAGAGAGAGAGAGAGAGAGAAAGAGAGCGCGGAGCAGATGCTATCGCGAAATCGTCGTCGCGGAACTTCCCTCTTTGCCGTCAACTACGGTTGCGCGCAAATGCATCGTATACCGAGCGCGATCTTAACGCGCCGGAAGGGCTAGTCCATCAGGGGGTGACGGGCGGGTCGACGTGCGGGCATTGAATAAGCAGCGCTTGGTCCGTTTGCGTGGGTTAAGTGTCGAGCCGTGTTGCTTCGCAACACGCTTTGCCGGGCGCTAAAGTGCGCAAGTATACTCGTGCCCAGATAGGGGAATAGAGCATGTGCGATGCATTCTCTCCCCTCGGATCTCGGTTTAGCGAGAACGCCGTTATATATGCGTGCCGGTCGATCGTCGGATTGTCTACTTGCAGGTGCTTCGTCGCCGGTTAAAGCCCGGCCGAGAGACGAGAAGTCGGCCAGCCCCTTTAAATTCACCCTTCATCTATCCGCTTGCCTTACAACCTTAAGCGGAGGGTTGGGGACGAAAGAGAGAGAGAGAGAGAGAGAGGATTGCGCTCTTATCGCGCCGCGGACCTTAACGCGTTGTCGCTCGTCGAGCGCTTCTATTACGAGGCTGTTGTCGACGCTTTCTCACGATCGAGGGGGAGCCGAGTTTAGACGGAAATCTCCAACAAGTCGTCGAGTCCTTGTAGAGTGCTCGACTGTGCTCCGTATTAAATTACACGGTGATCTTAAACTCACTCGGCACTCTCCTGAGTGGGACAGCCTGTCGGACGGGTGAGTACGTGTGGCTTTTGGTTACAGACAAGAGAGAGAAAGAGAGAGAGAGAGAAATCTTGTCTCAGGTGCCCATCTTCCTCCCTCTTTTCCCCTCTCGAGGATTTGAGAGTCATCATAAAAAAGTTACTCCATCAACCGAATTTGTTTGTTATTTCTATTGTTATACGTGTCGCATATATATTTTCGACGTACGAAAGATTTCCCTCGCCGAAGCTCAAAGGGAACAAACGGCGGAATATATATTTTTATATTCAATTTATCGGAGAGAATGATAAACCACTCGGTCCTCCGGTATCGGTCGGCGACAATGACGGATAATCCGTCGGTCAAGCTTTTTGTCAAAGTGTCACGGTTTGATAAAGCTACGCGAAATCGAGGATCAATTTAATTAAAGACGTCTCGTACTCGTGATTTCCTCCGTCCCATCTGTCCCACATGATTTGCAACCGCGCGTCCGACGAGAACCACCGCCGCCGACCGGGCTCTCGCTGCCGCGCACGTTAAATCGTTAACCGCCAATAATTACTTTTATAGCTCAAGGGGCGAGTCAAGTGCTTCTCTCTCTCTCACTCTTCCTCCCCTAGGTACCGCCATGTTAAGTGTACATCGTTGTGTACGCGTATACATTTACAGGCGTGTATGCGCAACACTCTAGAGAAGCCGAATGAAACGTCAACAGACGAAACTACCAACCAACAACCCGCCCGATGCATTTCCCTACTATCCGCCGCCCGTTTCCCTTCTCTTCCTCGCGTGTCTCTCTCTCTCTCTCTCTCTCTCTCACTCCCCGCGTCTCTTCTCTCCCCGTATATATATATATATATATCTCCTTTCCTCCTGTGTTTTCCGGCTATCCATCCTCGCTTTAGGCTGTGAGCGGAGGTTTCTGCTTGTTGCATCGACGCGGCCCCGGCTTGTTCCCGACGAGAGTTTTTGATTAGCTGCCCGTATCACAACAGCCCGCGGCCGGCCTCGTACATCGAAGCAGCATGAATAGCAAATTGGTTGGAATTGCCGCGGAACGGGAAGTTTATATCCCTTAGGAAACGGGCGAGTCGACGTTTCAAAAGCATATTACCCGCCGCGCTCTTTTGCGCATCGAAACCGCAAACGACACGAGCGCACGCGCGCGCGCGCGCAACGACACGTCCTTATATACCCGCGGAGAAAGAGAGAGAGAAGAGAGAGTCAATCGGCTTTGATATCAAACCGGGTAAACGTGATTAGTATCATGTCGTACGGGATTATCCATCAAACTTCGCGTAACGCAATTTGCAGAGTCTGAAGACCTTGACACGACCGTAACACGTGATGGAAACGGATCTTATCGCCGTATTTCACAGGATATGACGCGGGGCAATAACTAAACATAGACTGGCAAATTCGATCGTGCCCGGCGCGATCATATAATTGATATTAGAAGATTTCGGCGTGTGTCAAAGCGTCAAATTTCTCACATCTTGCGAGCGAGCAAAGATCGATGAAAGAGTGTGATTGAAAATGGTTTTCGGTTAATCTCTGCAATACCTGGTGGAAGATTCAAAGAAAAAATTTAATCAATTTTGATTTCAATAAAACGGATTTGACTTTCAAACTAAGGACAAACAAAATTGTTACAATTTTTAACGAAAAGTAAAACGTTTAACGGGAAGTAAAAAATTTTTTCTTCACAAAAAATAATCTGCGTCATGTTTGTAAAAACAGAGTTTTTCAACTCCGGTCGCGATTAAATTCGCGAGCGAACGGCACGGTATAGATCCGTTGGCGTGCGAATTAATTGATACGTAAATTTATCGATTATATAAATTAACAATCGTACGCGCGAGATATTTTCCGGTTCCGAGGACCGCCCGGGGGAAGAGGGGGGTCATGTCAGTCTGTGTCCCCGATTCTACATTAACTTAGATTAATAAACATGATGTCGCATAATTGATGTGTAAATTGTTGCATTTTGAGCAACGACTATAAATCGTCGCAACTAACCAGAGCGTATCCATCAACGCATCTGCATTATCATGTATGAGCCGCACAGATTATATATCCTAAATATCTTGTTTGTCTTGCAACGTACGGATGTGTGTGTGCGGCGGCCGGGTGTACTAATTATTATGGCGTAATGTATTATCATAATATTGTGATGACAAACACACACGCACACGCGCGCGCGCACACACACACACACACACACGAGAGTCGTCATTTCGATTAAAGCCTATGAGTAATCGTATCTGTGTTCAGTTCTCCTGATTTAAACACAGTTTCTAGATGGGCACGGATCGCGCGCGGTTTATGATCCCTTCAATTAGCTAATGGCCTAAATCGCGAGTGCGAAAACAGTTAATTAATTATACGCCGCAAGAATACCCGCGCCTCTCCTCGTCGTCCTATTTCTCCTCGCGACGAGAGATATTATTATGTGTGTGTGTGTGTGTGTATGTATATATTATATGTATATATATGTTATATGTATATATATATATATATGCGCTAAATCGATTTTTTGATATTGCTCGCACGATTTAACTAATCGGAGGACAAAGATGCGCGCGCCCGCAACGCTTGCGAGAGAGAGCCTCTCTCGAACAGATGAGCCGCAATTTCTTCTGCCCCAGTATCTCCGGGTCACTCTGACTTCCTGACTCGATAATGCGGCAAGATTGTGAAACTTTCGGACAGAATACGAAAATCTTTGCGCGTGATGCGAATTAACGAGGAAGGAGAGCAACCGATCGCGCAAATACGACGATAGTTCGTATAGTCGTTATAAAAAGAGAGAAAGAGAAAAATGCGATATATCGCGTGAGAAAAAAAAGTTGATCGAAAGAATAGACAAGCGCTTGTGTATTTCGTACCGCAAATTGAAGGAAATTGGAGGCTTTGTTATTTACAGTTGATCCCCCGAGGAGAGAGAGGTTGGGACCCTTAGCGTCGGTTTAAAGCCCCGACCTTCTTTTGTCTTCCCCACCTTTCTTCCCTTCTTTCTCTGTTTCGTTATTTCGCGAATAATGAAGCTTGAGAAATGCTCGCAAAAATCCACAAATGGAAAACAAAAACGCAAAAGTAATTGCACATTACGATATATACATTACGTGCTTGTTAATAAAATTGCACGGGCTTTATTTTTTTTCGCAACAACTTCCTTTTGCGATTTAAGAAATTGAAACAATTTAGAGAGAAAGAGAGACGGAAGATCTCGTTCGAGAACTACGATTTACACACAACAGTGGAAATAAAAAAGAAAAACCAGCCGCAAGTCGGGCAAAGAAACGGATTTCGTAATTAAGTAGATTCCCGTTCCATTTCTCAACTTATAAAAGAATGAGATTGCAATTCTAATTGTTGCCTGATCGCAAAACATTAAAAGTCGACGAAAACCACTTATATAAATTTTTCATTGTCACCGTAATTGCTCCGAGTTCGTGCTCGGTGACCCGTTTCGAAAGAGGTAATGTTCCAAGCCCCCGACCCCGTGATGTTACACCGAGTCCCGTGGGTATTGTTCTGAGGAGTACCTACACTTGAGATGTATTTTCGCGCAAGAAGCAGCAACGTATACCGATCGTGCATCTCCTCTTTTGGCCCGTGTGTGTACTAACAGCAGTCGGTCGTTGCGAAGATCCATTTGGTCGTTAAAACACTCGGTCTTTTCTATCGCGCAATTCGGACCCATTGGGAACAATCTGTCGTAATGGTCGTTCGCGCGTTCCGAATTTGGCTTAAATAATGAGTGCGCGCGAGTAATGCGTGTGTTTGCGCGTGTCCGGTTTCGGGAACGGAAAATGTGAATTTTTAATCCGGGATAAATATTAGCGCGCGAACGTTAACATGCGATTCCGATTTCACTCCAACAACCGCATCGGTTGAACCGTTTAGGACGAAGGGAGGGAGGGTATAAGCCCGGAATACGTACGGAAATTAATATCGATGATTGTCCTGGGAATAATAGCTGTGTTAGTTTTCGCGCAGGCGCGATTTCTCCGTTTAAATGCCGCGCTTAATTATATCGGCGGGTTACAATAAGGTTGAAGCGAGCGTTTCAAGACGCACGTTTAAAAAAAAAAAACAAACAAACAAAGAAGCATTGTTTTATATTGAAATTACATAGAAAACCTATTGTGTTGCTCCGCGTAAAATTACAATAAACAACATAAATTATTTCGCGCGCTCATCACACGCAGGAGCATTCGTGGCCGCGCGGCAACAAATTATAGATATCGCGCGCGAGTAATTACAACGCGCGCTATAAAAGATGCATTGTGTGTTTTTCCATGAATTGTCGATGGAGTTGTCAAATATTGAAGACGTTTTAATATTATTCTCCAAACACGGCGCGCGCTGCATTATTTGACATACGGATGGACTTACGTGCGAATGATTTATGAAGTTTTTCGAAAATCATATATTTAATAGCAAAACGTGTTCGGGAGAGCGGGGAGGAGGAGGAGGAAGCAGAAAAACGTTCTTCTCGCTGAAAAACGAAACGACCGAAACGCGGAGTAATATTCCGGATTTACAATATTTTTCTTTTTATTCGCGGAAGAGTTCAAACAAAATCCCTGTACAATTAAAACGTGGGTTTCGATAAAACAAAACAAAAGAAAGAAAAAAAAAGATACTTTTATGTACACCCAGCATTTACACCGACAATCGGCAAACGAAAGTAGAGATCGACGGGGGGAGAGAGGGGGGTAGCGGGGACTAAAATTAGATTTCCGTAGCTCGAGAGATCGATCGAGTTTACTCAAGAGACGACGACGGTGTACGCGGCGTATATGGCCGTCCTCCCGCTTCAATCCCAAAAACTTTGACGATTATACAAATCGCGCCGATAAACCTACTTCGTCCTCGCGCAATTTCGCCTCCGGATTTCCGATGTAAATCGGCGCTCGTTTGTCCTCCCGACGACGTCTACTTCAGAACGATTCGGCCAATCAAGATCATACATCACTTTCAAAGGGCACAAATGCATGAAGCGAGAGAGAGCGTGTATGTTTTTACATACGAATCGACCGGGAGGGGAGGGAGGGGGAGGGAAGAGAGAAAATTATTACGGCAAACACACACAGGTGAAATATGGCAGATGACAAAGCACAAATCGAGAGGGCAAACAAAAGGGGAGACAGCTTCCGCGGGAGCTAAAAAAATTATCTACACCGGGCAACAACAATGTACATAGGCTCGATATTTCACGCGACGATTTATTTATTTTGTTTTTATTAACCCTAATCGCGATCCGGTTTTTTTTTTCACCTTGAAAGTGAATTGTGAGTCCGACAACGCATTTTTATTTGGTTTTAGAACATTGAAAAACTATTGCACAAAAATTCTGGCATTATTTTTTTTTCCAGTGTAAACGTCAAGTTGTTTATTTGAGACGAGAAAACGGTCTTAATTTTTATTTTTAAGAGGATTTCTATGCCGAACAAAAAAGATTCAGAATCAGAGCGTCGTCGATAGGGCGCAAAAATTACGTTGTCGAAGTCGTTTCCTCCTTATTCAAAATATATACGTAGACGTCGTGTGTAAGATATCAGGGGAGGAAGAGAAAAATCCAAGTCTCTCTCTCTCACGTTTCGTCCGCTGTTGAGTCGTAAACAAGGACGTGAAATAATTGATCAGGTGAATAAAACGCGAACACGCCAGAATCCGACGGTGTCTCATTTTTCTCCCTCGGAGAAAGAGAGAGAGAGATAGACCGTTCTCGGTGGGGTGGCGAGTTCAAGTCGGACGGACTAAACTACACACAGCTCACGTAAAACAGTCGCAATTTCGCGGCCATTTAATCGTGAAAGCGGTCGAAAGTAAGTGATGGCGGACAAGCGCGGGGGCGGATAAGGCGGTGATTTTTCGAAAGAAGGGATGAGCGACGTAGGTGCGAGAGAAGAACACCCCCGTCGAAAGATAGATCGCGACTTTCGTGGGAGAGAGATAGAGCGTTCTCTCGTGAAAAAAGAGAGGTGGGAAAAGAGAAAGCGAGAGAGAGAGAGACTCAATGTTTGTGGTAGTAACTCGTGAGTAGTTGTGCCGAGCGGAGTCACCGCTGCAACCACTAACCCAACCCCGGGGTTTCTCGACCAAGCAATCACTGCTATCAGCACCTCGGAACCGGAGACCGATCCAACAGTAATACACTCGCCTGTGTGTTTTTCTGCCGAGCGTTTCGCCGCTTCCAGGGCTCGAACACGCCCGCGATGGATATGACAATCGCACAATACACACGGACATATGTTCGCGGTAGAAAACGCGCCTCAAATCACTCCGGGAATCTCGCCGAGATTTCGCGCGTCGAAATCTCGTACTTCGATCGTAAAAGTCCCAATAATCAATGGCACCGATGACATTCATATCGAAGGAAACGGTGTACACGTAAATATTAAAAACGCAACAAACGTTTTAACATCGGGTAACAAGCAAAATGACGGAGATTTCTCAGATTTCTCATTTTCAAATCACAGAAATGATTGAAGTGCTCCAAAACTACGTTGAAAAAAAAAAAATCTTTGTCAGCTTCAGTCGTAGCTAAAAGTTTTTTGTTAATTTGAAAATGTTTTTAATTCTCAAATTGACGGACGCGGTTCAAAATTACGTTCAACTCTCCGATTGTTCTCGTATGTCCAATAATTTTTAATTAGCATTTTTAATTAGTATTTTAATTATTAGTATTTTTTTAATTATTTTAAATTATTAATTTCTTTGCACGTGCATAAGCAATCCGTTATTTCTTTGATAAATGTCCGGCACATGTCCGGCCGCATTTGGGGGAGACGTTTAATACCTTACTCGCGGACGCTTAGCGATTTCGCGATCCTCCTTACCTCCGTTACGCTTCTGCGCGCCGATAAGATCGTCTCATTACGATCGCGATAACCATAAAAATGTTTCTTATTATATATTTCCTCCGACCTAGTTTCGCCTCGCGACGAAAATATACGATAGCATCATTACGAGCTTGTATCATTACGAGTTTACGGACCTGTCACTTGGGAGCCCGATAAGGCAATCGCCTCGAAATATATGAATTTCTCACTTGTTCGCGTCTAATTGCTTCGCTCTGTTTCTTTTTTTTTTTTACAAACGGTTAATGGTATCAACATCGCGCGCACACAGCCGGGAAGCGGCGCGCACCGCACTGACCGATAGTAAAATAGCGACAGGGGCGTAAAAGCTCGGCGTATAATTAGCCCCGCACACGAAATGAAATTCCTGAGGGCTGCCGCCTGCTACGAACGTACTGGCACGGTTCAGACGAGATCAGGTTCAGGAACGGAGAAGGCGCCCGAACACGTCGGGGGGGAGAGAGGAGGCCAGGGGGGTTGGCGGAGAATCGGTGGTAACGGTGCTGCTGCTGCGAGAAGTGTGGGTGTGGGCGGAGAGGGAGCTTGCAGAGATGCGGATCGAAGGTAATATAGGCACATAGGCGAAAGGCGAACGAAGGTGCAGAGAGAGGATTGGTTTTCCCGTTTCGGCGAGGCGGGAGACCATTTCGTCGTCGAGTGCGGAACGCTGTTGAACACCCCCGTGGCTCTTTAAACGCTCGGATCAGTTTCTCTCTTCGCTGGATATCGTTCTGTCTCTATCCTCGCCTCGTTTTCTTCCTGTGTGTCTTTTTCTCGCTCTCTCTCTCTCTCTCTCTCTCTCTCTTTCTCTCTTTTACACACACACACACACACACTCTCTTTTATATCTCTCTTTCCCATTTTCGTATCCCGGCTTAATCTAAAACGGCTCACCTTTGCGTGTGCTTATCTTTGATTGTGTTCTCCGCGCCGTTTATACATCCGGTCCTTGATCCTCGCAAAAAACTCCACACGGCGAATCGTCGACACGGTCCTCCTAATAGGATAACTCACGACTGATTGATCCGCTCAGGAAAGTGACTCGTCGTACAAAAAAAAAAAAAAAAGCAAAGAGAAAAGAAGCGTGCAATGAAACTGTAAAAAAACACACACGCGGAGAGAGAATTTGTGTGTCGCTTGTGAGAGAAAAAAATTTAATAAAATCGTCGAGCGGGGTCGGATAGCTGTATTAATTACGAGCGTTATCTCGGATGAAAGGCGCAAAACCGCTTCCATCTTCAGTATCGCAGCCACGGCACGGCGCGCGGCGCGGTGGTCTGCCCTATATGTATCAAGGCTATGTACATACATTCCACACTTCTAATTGCGCAATTCCGGACGAGCGATATCATAAACCGCGATTTATACGCGGACTTCTGGAAATATTTAGCGACGAGAAAATAGCGACACGGGGGTTGAAGGGAAAGGGGTAAGATGTGTGCGAAAATCGAATTCGAATGGAGGCATTAACGCGGACGGAGAGAAATCAAAAAGCACCTAAATACACACGTGGTACATATTGGACAGCCTTTATCGGGGCCGCCTATCTATTACGGCGAGTCTCTCTCTCTCTCTCTCTCTCTCTCTCGTAGAGAGAAGGGAAAGCTCGAATTTATGCCGCGGCTACAAATCTTGGCTTGGCTCGACTCGGAGAAAACGGGGGCTCGGAGCGGAGACCGGGAGTGAAACACGAAGCGCCATGCTGGACTCGATTCCCGGAGACCCCGACTCGAGCTCCGGATATCACGGTGATCGATTACGACGAAAACATCTCGATTAAAAATCCATAATTTGTAGCGACGGCTCAAGATAGACGTGAAAATTTTCCATTCGTTATACTTTCGCGGGAAAATGCATTGCATTTTTCATTGCCGAGTGTGGCTCGACTAAAAAATGTGCAATCGACTGGCGAAGTTAAATATCTCGGACAAGCGGTCAGACATTTGTAAATTAAAGAAATAATCATTAGATACGTTAAAATTTGATATCAGATGTGAGATGATACAAGATGTGTTTTTAAATAGTTTTCTTTTTAAAAAAAATTTATAAATTTCGTTATAAATTTAATTATGTGCACACAGAGCTTCTCTCTTCTTGATAAGTGGTTTAACAGTTTGCTGTAATTGCGCGTGAAAAATAACTTGAGATGTATGTTTCTAATGATCGGACATTTTAATTACAGAAATAATTAAAACTATATAAAAATATATATCATCAAAACTTAATGTGTAGAAACTACTGATTAGAATAATATCTAAAAAAAAATACAGAGGATGTTAGTGATTAATGTTCACACGTCTAATTAATTTTTTTCTTTAATAAAAAAAAAAAAAACAACCCTACCCGGTCAGGAAAATTTATTTTATCTCTAAATTATCAAACTTACTTAGAACATTTGAGAGAGTGTCGAGTTACAAAAAATTGTGTCGCAAAAATGTCCGATTTATAAGTTTAATCGCGCGAATTAACAGCGAAACGATATCCAAGTGACTGTCTCGTTAATTATGCAACTAAGTTGCACAGTAAATTTGAAATTTGCGAGTACGGAGCGAGAAAGATACCGAGCTGTGTTGCGCGAGCGCAACAATTCGTGATAGAGATGTTGGAAGTGCGAAACAAGAGTCGTAAATAATAACCGAGTAACCCTTTCGCGTGTATTTGGATGCGGCTCAAACTTGGGTGTGAACATAGGATTTCGGCGAGGAAGGCTTTTCCCCGGGACGAAACCGCCTATATACCAAGATTATACGCTAACTTTTGAACGGTCACGGGTTGCTCAACCTTCTTGGCGAAGTATGGCAGCCAAGTGGTTTAGCCGGGTTTATTAGTCTCTCGATATAATATCTCCGCGGAGAGAACATATACACGTCTCTGTGTTTACCGTTAGAGAGAGAGTCTACTTGAAGGTATTTCGTTAACGACACGCACGCCGCTGCGAATATCTTCAAAATGTTGTCTTGCACCGAAAACAAAAGAAAGTGTGAAAATAGTTTTTTCCGTTTTTAAAGTCAGTATTCGTGAAATTTTTGAAATGAAATAATTTCTTCTTAAATGTAATTAGAAAAGAGAAAATAGAATCCGAGCAGCACCGATTTGACGAATTAACGTTAAAATCTTTTACTTAATTCGCCGAATTATAACATGACAATAAAATGTAATAAAATCTTGAGATTTATTCGAGATGATTTTATTGCACTCTGCTGTCACATATATTTCGCCAAATAATTAAGAAATCCTACGAAAACACTCATCAAATTGTTACCGCTCGGATTTTTGGTCTGTTATTAACTTTAATAATTATTATTTTATAACGAACGATTATTCCAAATTGAAGTAATGTTAAACAGTAAAAAACAAACAATGAACTTTCATATTATTTACATTTCTTTGAAAGTATTAAATCATTATTCTCTCTTAAGATAAGATAAGGTACTTTCAAACTTTGCGGTAGTGTGTGTATTGCACATACACATATAAAGAAAAAGTGTTTTACATCTTGTAATTTGGCTCGTGACATTGTCACGAGCTTATTTATCAATTATATATACATTACAATTATCATATATATTATTATATATATATATATGTATAGTGTGTGTGTGTGTACGTGAGTTTGAAAACAATTTAATCGAGTAAACCTAAATAGAACATAACTTTATTCCAACATTACTGTATGTTATGAGCGGATAATATAAAAGTTATAACTGACGGTTATAACTCACACGTGCAATCTCATCGTGCGTCGATACATATACACATATATATATATATATATATATACACACATACAACTACGCTGTCTATAAAAAGACGCACGTCGTACAGTTTATAGTGTAATCTTGAGAGATAGGAGAAACTGGTCAGGAAATACCGAGTTTTTGTCATTATGAGGAGATCCATTAAATTGTCGTTAGTGGGGTAACGGCATATAAGGATGTACAAACTATCGTCACAATGGTAAAGCGAGCGGGATAAGAAGAAAGGAGAAAATCCATTCAGAGACGTTAGACTTCATTTAATGTGGCACATTTGTACAAAGTCCTCATGATCGAAAGCATTTGCTCCCGCCATTCTTCACGTATACCTTATTGTATTCGCGCGAATTTACGCTTGACTAATTCCTCTATCGAGTATTTCGCCCTCCGTACAAATCTAACGTCGACTCATTTGTCATCAGCCGAGAGACTTCCGGTTTAAATTAACCTAATATTTTTTTCTTAACGAGATTCCACTGTGACGCGAGACTTTTATTAAATTTAATAATTGAAAGAAGTGTCCGAGCGATTAAAAGTCATTGCGTAAGAAATAAGTTTGCGTGAAAAAAAATAAAAAAAGGAAACTTTAGTAAACAATCCGCAAACAAACGTCGCGGATATCGATTGATTCCGCGTTTATATGGGGAAAAAAAAAACAAAAAAAAAAACGTCGCCGCCAATTAATTTGTTTTGCACGTGTCGCTTTAACACGGATATTTTGCAGGAGGATGATACATCAGGAGGTTAAGGCCAGTAGCAAAGAAAAGAGAGAGAAAGAGAAAGAGAGAGGTGGTGTGAACAAAGTGTGTAAGTGTAACCACAAATCAAAGCAAGTTAGCTACAAGTCGTTATCTAATTTATACCCTTTATATTATATATAAAAATATATATTCGTTTCGTACTTTTTTCTTCTCTTACCTCTTTTTACATAATTATATACTTTGCAATCTTTCGAAATATATTACCTTTGACATATTATTATTATTATTATTATTATTATTATTATTATTATTATTATTATTATTATTATTATTATTATTATTATTACATTATTTATCTCTATGTTACATTTATTATTACTACTATATAAAAATTATATTAATCATTCTCTTCTTTCCATCTCTTCACTCTTCATACTTGTATACATTATATGCGTGGAGAAAAATATCAGCACTGCTATATTTCACTCTCTCTGGGCGGCCGCGAAATATTACGATAAATCAACCGAAAAATGTATTAAAAAAAAAAAAAAAAAAATCTGCTGCCCTTTTGGGGGCATTAATTGCGCGTTGATTTGGAGTGATATTTTGCCGCTGCTAATTTTTCTTCCTATACATACAGCTGTTCTCTCTTTTTTTTTTTTTTTTTTTTTTTTTTTTTTCAACACATCGTCACATATTATTAATAAATACGCTCAGAACACGGATGTAATAATCGCATCGTCGAATGTCGCGGTGCGTCAATATATCCGCGTATGAACTCTGTGTTTCTCTCGTTGAAGAAAAATATTTCATAAAAATTTTCTCGGAAACCGTCCCACCGGTACTTTGTTTCGCTTAAACGTCACACGTTTTACATTTCTGGTTTTGTTTTTTCGCTGCGAAAAACATATACTTTCCGTTAATATCTGTTTGAAAATCACGAGCGAGCGAACTGCTGTTTATAGTACGGCTAGAGATATTAAACTAAATTGGTAGACTTGTGTGATGGTCTTTTTTTTTTTGTTTTTTTTTTTTTGTTTTATGTACGTATATACATGCATACCGAGTGCGCATCTCGGGAAAAAAAAACGTATGCACGTATATGTAGTGACGTCGTTCCAATCTCTCGTTGAGACTGATTTTTTTTCTTTTTTTTTTTTATGTTGTAACGTTTTACAATATACAATTTTCGTACATATATATATATATATATACATTGGCTTTAATATGCATGCTCGTATAGTTCCCCTTGTTTAAAAAAGTCTTATTGGATCTAAGACAATTCCAAATTGAATGAGAAGGACCTTAAAAGCGTACGTGTGCGAACAAAAGAGGAGCAGTACGGCAGGAAGAAAGAAAGGCTGAGAGAAAGAGAGAATGTGTGTGTGTGTGTATGTAGAGAGAGAGAGAGAGGGGGGGAATTGTACAGTGAGCAAGGTAAAAGAAAGTCGAATCTTTCTTCGCTCTTTTCGCTCTATTTTTCATGTTTCTCATTATTTATTTTTCTCTTATCGGAGATTTTTACATAATTTGGTTGTCATCGTCGAAGCGAATCACAGAGTTTTCCTCGAAAGGAGAGAGGGGAGGGGAAATAGAGTTGGTGGCGGATCGTATGCAAAAAACCGGCGTTTCTCCGTCAAATTTTGTTCCATCACATTTTCTCCCCCCTCCTCCCCCCCATTCATATTTCGCATATTTCGCATTTCATTACTTTCTTGTACAATTTTTCTTACTTTGCGTGCACTTTTTTTTTTACGCGTGCACAATATTTCACACACACACGCACACAGACACTCGATACTTTTCCCCGTTATGTTATTTCTTTTCACACTAATATTTTCTATAATATATATTATTTTCTTGAAAAGTATATATCCTCTCTCTCTCTCTCTCTAACATTCTTTTAATTAATTCAGAATTGTGTACAGGCGACTAACAACAATAAACACGCAAACATAATTTTGTAACATAGCTCACGCAAACTTTAAGTAAGAAAGAACGATAAACGCACACGTGTGTGTATGTGTGTGTGTTTAAGATTTTAATTGCGAGCATAAGACGTTCCCGTGTACATTACACGAACAACCTTGTACTTCTCTCTCCCGCAATTTGTTCTTTTTTTTAAGACTTGAAAATCGTCGCTTAAAAAACGCTCGCAGTAGAAACCGTAGCTTGAAAAGTTCACGAATGCGCGGTGATGATGTGAACGGCTATCAAAATAAGGCGACGACGACGACGACGGGCGAGGAGAAGTGTCCGTCGGACACAAGAAACGACGAGAACCACCGCGCCCCTTTTCAGTTCCGCATTTGCATAAACCGCCGCGGAAAGTTACAAATGCAGCGTCAGTCCGAGCATTGATTATTCAGACGTCCGGGAATAAGAAAAAGGAGAATGGCGGGGGAGGAAGACAGAGCCCAGTGTCCACTTAGTGCCCGCCGCTACCATGAATTTAGTCGGGGACGCGAATATTGGCGCGCCGCTGGGGTGACCAGTGCCAACGAAACTTCAAGTATCCGTGTTATTTAAGGGGGTACGAGATACGTACATTCGAGTTCTATCGTCGACCACCGGAGATTCCCATCCGCCATAAAATGGAGAAAAGTGGAAACTTCCCTTTCGGGAGACGGAGAGAGCGAGGAGATATTGCTGCTGGTCTAAAGCCGCCGTCGTCCTTCCTCTTTCCATCCCCTCTCATCCTGCTCGTCGTTTTTTTTTTTTTTTTTTTTTTTTTTTTTACTTAAGGTCGGAACCCGGCGCGTCCGGACTCGCCGGCGCGGTCGGTAGAAAATTTCGAGTTTACCCCCGAATTTCTTGTTGATCTTTCATCTCCCGGCTCTCGAGAGCGAGAGAGCGGCGAGTTATCGGAAATTCAGTGGAGTAAAAAGTTACTAGATTCGCGCGATAAATCTAGTTATTCGATCGCCAAGTGGTCCCCGCTAGATAAGAATAAAGTTTCACCGTCGGAATACGCCGCGCCCGGGAGAGAGAGAGAGAGAGAGAGAAACCCAACTCTCTCGACGTATAGAACTTCGATTTAGGCACGTCCGCGTAATCAGCTGCCTAATGAGCCGAACCCATAACTACAGGCTGTTTCCGTAATGGCGGATCTTCGACCGGTCACGTCCGAGAGATCATAAATCACGGACGGGTTTTCGCGTAGGGGGAAAGAAAGTGATCCGACACGAACGGGGGAATTTGCTTATATTCTTGTCTTCTCTCGGAGCCGGGGGGGGGGAGGGGGGTGAATTCCTCAGTGTTCGATCCGTCGGATCGTTTCGCCGACGAGAGACGAAGTTTCGAGGAAAATTTCTGCGAAAGAGAATTTTTTTTTTTTTCTCGTCGGACTGTGGATAATATCTCGCGCGCTGCTCTCCGCTATATACGCGTGCTTCTGGTGCGGCCGCGGCCCCGATACGCGGAGTAAGTAGTTACTTACTTTTATTGCCGCGCGTAAACTGACACGTAATTTCTGCAAGCGCGGCTCTCTCGAAAACGTCGAACTTTAAACATATCGACTGTATGTGACTGCGACTATAATACGTCGATAAATAGCGTTTCCCAAGACCGTGCGCCAGTGCAATCACGTTAGGGTCAGAGGAAAGAGAGAAAGAGAAGAAGGGGAGAGTGCACTAAGACCCTAAGCGTATACGACGCATAAGTCGACCACTTAAAATGGAAACGTCTCGGGAAAGTCATACCTGAGAGAGAGAGAGAGAGAGAGGGGGAGGGGTTCAATTGGACCATCGCGTACTCGGTATACTCAGAATCAAATCAGTTTGGATCAATACGGCCCAATCGAGAGAGAGAGAGAGAGAGAAGGAATATTTTGATTGAAATACCAAGAATTTGCAGAAGGAGAAATAAAGCCAGGGAGGAGGGAGAGAGCGTACGAATATTCCCGAAGAATTATGATCTTCTCTCGTAAGTCCCTGTTGCATTTCGGCATGAAAATTTCCGACATTCACGTCAAGTGCATTGCCCGAGATCGTCAAGCATTGCTAAATGCTTTTCTTTTGGGAATTTTGTCGGTTGTGTAATTAGATACTTTTCTTTGTCTATTTGTTCCTGGTCTCTGACGTCAACACACGTGTCGTTTGTCGTTTTGGCATTTCTTCAGAGACTGTTTCGTCACGTGACGAAAAAAAACTTTCAAACCAGTATCTTTTCTCCATCAATACGCATACTTATTTCGTTAAAATTAAACCCCGACGTGTAGCTACGCGTTACTCCGTATTGTGTTTAGAGAGTAAAAGTTTCAGAGATGAAGTTTGATAAAATAGCGAGCTTTAATATCCGTACACACAGTTGTTCTTTCATTCAGTGTATCATTCTCCACCCGTCCGAATCGACTTCCCCTTCGTTCTTCCGAATCATTTTTTTTTCTCTTTCTCTCTCTCTTTCACGCTCAAATCCGCTTCGTACGAAAACTATCGCCGTGGATCCTACAATAGCTCTTCAATTTTTCAACCTGATATTCTCGATATAACCGCTTCAAAACGTCGGGAGCAATTCTTCCAATCGATCTCCGATATCTCGAATCTCGATTTCCTCCTCCGCCCCCCCCCTTCTCTCGCCCCCGATCACCCTTCTCTTAAATCTCGAAAACTACGTCCACCATGCGGACAGGTATTGACAGAAAAGCAGCGTGACAGCTTCTCGTGTCGCTTAAAATCCAATATAAAATTAATATTCCGCCGGAGGCAATTTATTACAGTTCTAAAAGGAAGGAGGATATGAGTTATAGATTTTCCAAGCAGTCTTCTTAAAAATACTGCGCGTATATTATCCCCCGTGTGTGTGTGCGCGCGCGTGCGTGTGTGTACGAAAAATAAATTGTTTATAAAACGGTTAATGCGCGAATGTATCGGAAATTAGGTTTTCTTTTCCACAACTCGGAGTCTCGTTTTTTTTCCGGTTGCAGAGAGCTCTCTCACATTCTCTCCTCCGTTTGGATTAAAAATTACATTTGTACAAGAATCTGATACTCGCAGCGGCGATGAGAAAAGCGGCGATACTTGCGGGAGAATTAAATTTCCTCGCTCTCTTTCCCCATCTCCCCTCCTCCTAACATTCAGTCGATTCGAAGAAGTTTATCTTGCTCTCGTAACTCGCAAAGTTGCGAGAAACATTGCATGTTCTCTCACTCTCTCTCTCTCTCTCTCTTTAAGTAGGATTACGAAACTGCAACACTTAGACAATGCAGATATAGACGTGTGTATCTTTTTTTCTTTTTTTTTTCTGTAACAATGTGATTTGTGCATCTTGGATATACATATACATATATATATATATATACACAGAGTGTACGTGCTTGCTAACTCGAGCGAGTTTTTGCCAAACCAACATTCGCATAACACTTGATTTTGTTTACTTATTGTGAGTTAACGGGACGAGATTCCTTGAGAGAGTAACAGAAAAAAAAGGAAGCAGTAACGAAAAAAAAAGCAAAATGCGCGTGGATGGAGAATTTGAACAGAAGAGGGAATAATAGAAGCATAAAAAAAAAACAGTATTTTTCGCGCGCTTCGGTACACGTGACAAATAGATTTCGTTGCAACGAAATGTCGGAGAAAAAATGATGACGTCGCGCTAATCGGCACACACGATCCTTAAACCGCGCGGTAATTCGTTACACCGCCCCGCGGATAAAAATGCTAACGCGAAACGGTCGGCGATCAAAAGAGACGTAAAAGAAGAAAAAAAAAAGAAGTTCACGATCTCTCGCGCGGAGAGAGAGCGCGCGGATATTTCAATCTCTCCCCGTTTTGCGAAATAAGCATTCCGGAACAAACAAAAATTTTTTTTTTTTTTTTAAAGCCGACCGTGAAGAGAGAAGAGGCGCGATCGCCGGAAGGGAGGGTGAACGCGCGAAGCTCGCGCCGACATTCCGGGAATACTGAGAATAACGTTTCGCCGGGGCAATAAAGAGATAATGCCGAGCTTTGAGAAAAGAAGAGAAACGTCCCACGGTAAGTTTCTTAACGGGACGTTCCGCGAACCTCCTATCCTCCCCGAACGAGGCAATTACAGGCCGTGGTTTACCGGTCGCGTTTACACCCGCAGCCTGCTTTCCGCCGTATACGCTAAGCTCCCTCCCCCGTGCGATCGTAAACTTAGAGCTGACGAGAGAGAGGAGTAAGAGGAGGGAGTTCAACCCTCTTTGGCATTGGCGTTCGATATCTCGGGGCTGCGCGTCCCTCTTCGGCCGTCGTGAAAACCCCGGGGTTGACCTCTTTCGTAGTATCAGTAAAAGTAATGCCGGGGGACGTGCGGAAAGGATACGTGAGAGATCTATCGCGCCGAGGGGACAGGAGAAGGGACGTCGAAGTAGGATACTTTCAATAATGGTTTTCCCAAGGATCCCCCACGTGCGTGCTGTTTCTTATATTACTATCGGGATCTCGTATCCGCGATCGCGGATGTCGCAAACGGAATAATCATTTCGCCGCGCGCGCTGATCGTTTTCTGATGAATATGTTTCCCTCTCCTCCCCCTTCCGTTTGCGACGCCGCTCAATTCTTTATGCGCCAATCACGAGCGGAAACTTATGCGCCGAGAGAGAGTGATTCCGTGGTTGATCGTTGATTGAGAAAAAGAAAAAATGAAAGTCGTCGCGAGCCTTCTTCCCTTCCCTACCCTTCAATATATATTTCCCGAATCGTTTTTCCTAATTACGGAACAATCCCGTCGTTGTAATTTGCGACGATGCTCGCCCATTACTCCGCTAATATTTGACGCCTAATGAATTAAGCGGCAAAAATTGAGGAAAATTGGCGCGCTGACGTCGATTAAAACAGGTTGCGATGTACAGCGAGCAGCGTTACGTGTATATATATATATATAACATATATATATATATGTTATATATCTATGCATAAAGTAAACTTGTTAAACTCCTACAGTTCGGAATTTTATATTTGCTAAGAGTAATTAATCTCCTGTGAAACGGGATCAACATCGACAAGCTAATAAAAAAAAAAAAAAAAAAAAAAAACCCACAGTACAAAACTCGTTAACTCGAGCCACACAGCCGAGTGCTCTCGCGTTCAGCGATTTTCAGAGACCGTTTCGTACGTATATATACATACATATTTTTTTCTTTTCTTTTTTTTTTCCCCATATTCCATGCGCGCGAATCTGCTTTCACACAAATTTATTAACAATTTTTAGCAATTTTTATTGTACAAGTTTTTATTGTGGTGGGTCGGTGAAAGTTACATGGCAACTTTTATATAAAAATAATATACATATATATATATATATATATATAATTTTTTTCTCTCGGAATATTTGTGGTAGCTGCGATTGTAGCTTAACGCTTGAATCAGTTTTTTTTTTTAGAACCTCCTCGATATTCTTGTGCAAGCAAATCGAGACTAAAACCATCGCTCGTCTGTTTGTCCCGCAGCGAATGCAAAACCGCTAACGTTCGACGAAGTCTACAACCAGAGTAGTCCGACCAACTGCACGGTGTATTGCGGCGGATTGACCAACGGTTTGACAGAAGAACTCATGCAGAAGACCTTCGCGCCCTTCGGAACCATCCAAGAAATCCGAGTGTTTAAGGACAAAGGATACGCCTTCGTCAGGTAAATTAAATTATACGAAATAATTTAACTTAACGTTAATGCACACTCGAGAAACAAAGACAATCGATTTTTAGTATAATGTACGAAACTTTCAATTGGTCTCAGAAAAACATTCATCGAAAGAATAAAAATCTTGTGTAAAATAAGTTGACGTGGGGACGCGCTAGGAAGCTTGAAAATGTAGTTTTGACGAAATTCAATTTTTTTATTTTGTAATTACGTGGAAAATTCGGACAATTTCTGTAAAACGTAGTAATTCGTTTCACGAATTATATTGTACATTTATATTGTTATCAGCTTGTAGGGCCCGCCCCTCTCGTTACCGCGCGTCACACGAGACAAAACCGATGATTTTGGATTTCGCGATCCTCCCCGAAGACTGTCAACATTGTTGAAATGTGGGATAGATTGGTGTGTATGTACAGCGCCGCGGAATAGAAGCTTTTCAAGTTGTCAGTTCAACCTACCGCGAGGTCAAATTCCCCAAGGCAAGCTATGGGTTCAGACATCCCGCAATCAGAGATGATCGTTCGCCGTATATATCGCGAACGTACAATGCACTTCGGAATTGACTTACAGAAGCTTAATCAAACGCACGATGATGCAAACCGTACGCAAGCGGAGGAAAGTCGCGTGTGTGCTTCTGTAACGCGGTAGCGCATGTAAAACAGGCGCCGAAGGTGTGCGCCGAACACCTCTAGAATTGATTCTTCATTAGGACTTTTGATCGCAAACACACACGGTCGAATAACAATTTATTTTTTAAGTTTATTACAACGTTGACGTTACAAAATAACATGTAGGCTACATCATTAATGGATAGCATTAAGAGAGAGAGGGAGGGAGGGGGAGGGAAGATGTGTTGTGTCTATTAATACGTTCGCCACAACGCGCTCGTTATTTCGCTACGTTGCGGTTTTTGCAGTGGGGTCACTGAAAATAGTAACTGTTCTAGTTATCTTCTTTTTGCTTGACGTTCGTCATAAACTTAGCATCGCACCTGTGGAGCACACGGTGGCATTAGCCGATATTTTTTGCGCGATCCGCAATAATTTTTCATGCTCGCCAAAATAGACGTTTATGTCTAAAAATCAACCGACAACACGTTTTTTTTAATCGAGTGTCTCTCAAAGCGTTGACATTTTACATTGTTTTTCGATTCTTTGAAATATTAATTAACCGCTGATTTATTTTGTAACTTCGTGCGTAGCTCCTCAAAATGTTGCATTTTTGTTCAAGAAAACGAGAGTATTTTTCAAGCATCGACTGGTTTTTCGCGCAAAAATTACACGTACGTACATACGTACGTATGTACAAGTTAATACTCGGAAGAAATATTTCCGCTGGTGAAACAGTGAACATAAATTACAGCGGATTATCTATTATGATACGTCTTAATAAATCGCCGTAATTAAAACCCATTTTACTCCATCTGTTTAAATCAGAAAATGATTTATCGATCATCGGACCTTTCTCTCTCTTTCTCTCTCTTCCTCTCTCTCCACAAAGAACACTTAGGGCCAATTCTCTGGATACGAAGAATTAAATGGAACTTTGGTAGCGAAATCCTTGAAACCATTTCGCTGATTATACAATCAAACTTCGTTAATTACTGAAGCTTTTTACCGCCTTGTAAAACCGGGAGGGGAAAAATCTAGGACAAAAACTTTATACATTATTGGCGTAACGTTTTTTATAAATTTTATCCCAATTTCACGTTGATTATTCTCCGTCGCGCGGATAATAATACACGTCGTGATGGGGATTCTTACACGATTTTTTGTTTTTTTTTTTTTTTTTTTGTTCTACTTTTGTTTTCCAAATTAAAAGACACACAAAATTATCGGTCACAGAGAACGTATGAAATATTAGGCGCGAAAATCTGTTAAATAAAAGACTAGACGTTTTACATCTTATTTCAACGTTTCGACCCTCGGGTCTTCTTCAGAAAAGAAAAGAAAAATCCAGATCTCTGTCGTCTTGACGTGCAGTAATGACAAAATAATTTGACGGCGAGACGAAACTTTTTACTATTACAAAATCGCGCGCGACGATCGTAATTCGAGTCGTCGAACGCGAGAGTTTGTATACGAAAATGTTATAGAAAATCGCACGAATATACCCGCATCAATACCCGCCGCCGTCGTTTGTGATTTATGACACGAAACGCGAGAACATGTCGGGTCAATGGCAGCATGTCGGACTCATCAAGCGCCGGCGTCGTGGCCATTTCATTAATCTACCCATTACATCCGCGAGGATCATATATTTCAGTTCAACTTGCCATAACCGTGACGAAAATCGCGTGTGTTTCGGGAGCTCGAAGGGATTGTTCGATTTTGTCGAATAAGAGCGCGAGGAGAGAGAGAGATCGAGATCGAGATCTTTCGTTGCGAAAACGCCGCGTCTACTCTCTTCTTCTTTACACCGCGGAGGGAAAAAAGCAAATTATAAATCTTGCCGCGCGGAAAACACCGTAGTCATGTCGATATCTCTCGGAGCTACGGAAAAAGGGGGAAACCTAACAGCTCAAGAAATCAGCTGAGCATTTATATCTCCCGAAAGCGAATTCAGCGCTCCACCTTAACGACGACTAGGGATCCGTGACCTACCTCAGAAAAGACTGCCGAGAGCGTGGGAGGGTTGCTCTAGAGAACGAACGATAAGAGAGGAAGAGAGAGAGAAAGAGAGAGGAAGAAGCGGAGGAAGCTAGAGAGAGAGAAACAGAGGGAGAGACGGAAGGAGGAGACACAAAAAACTCTTTCTTACCTCCTCTTCTCTCTCTCTCTCTCTCTCTCTCTCTTCCCTATTCTCTCCGCCCCTCGTCCTTTCTCGCGCACGTTGCTCGATATCCTTGTCCGTTCTTATCCGATACGATACCTCCGCCGCTTCGTGTGTGTCTGCCGCAGTTCCGCCACCCCTGGACAATGTCCGTCGTTCAGATATCTTCCGTCTAATTGCTCTTCCTCTCCCTTTCCCCTCCCCACCCACCCTCGTCGCGCCAGAACCCCGGAAACGAATATCTCGGGATGACGTATGGACTTACTGGTACAGGAACGAGGCAGCAAGACGAGCGGAATGGATGAAGGGAGAAGGGGGGGGGGTTGGGAAGGGTCTTTTCTTCTCGGGTGAAAGAAAGAATCTTATCTGCCGCTGGTTATCGCTCCGAAGTACGGAACCCGGGAGAAGGGGTTGCTGACGATGACCATCGTTCGTCCTACTCAACGATCGTGGATGGGAGCTCGATGGATGGGAAGATGGAGGCGGAGGTGAGGGGGGGGGGAAGAAAAGGAGGAGCGCGCGAGAAACTCGTAGAGACCGGGGAAATCGCCATTGTGCGATCTCGAGCTCCCGAACGTTAAAAACTCCTCGATAAATTCAATAATTCCCTGCCACTCGGGCCGAATTCTTCTTTCTCGCGCTCTCTGATCAAGATTCTCGTCGAAAAATCGTCTCGGGGGACGACGGAGTCGATCGAATTTACCGCGAGGTGACAGATCCGAAATATTTGAATAATTGAAGAAGAAAACGAAGAAAAAGACGAAGAAGAATTGCAGCATCCGCGCGTTTAAATATTCATACAACACAAGCTGCACAAGCGTCTCGGCATTAAAAATATTTTGATGTAGACACCGTCGAATAAAATTCAGATACTCGGAGATATATATATATACATATGTATTCTCTCTTTCACACGGCTCTTGGTCTACATTCACGTGGTTGACAAAAGGGCAAGAGGGAAATAATCCGTCGTCTATTCTGTCAACGGCAGAGAGCGAACGCGCGCGCGCGCGTGTTTATTCAAAGTTAACGCCGTGCTGGCGAGAGTTACCTGCGTAACTGGCGTGCGGAATTTAACATTGAATGCCCACATCTCCGCGGCAATCCGGACTCGTCGAGATTCACAATTACGGTGCCCGTTCGTGCGCGCGGTAAACTCGCATAAATTAACCTCGCCACCCGTTTTCGTTTGTGAGCCGTCTTTAATAAGGTTAAAAACCTACGTTACGGGGAGGGAGGATATAGAACAGCGCGCATTGCTTCCGGTAGATTTTGTTTTTTCTTCCCACCGGAGGAGGAGCGCGACGTCGGAGACATGTTTCCCGACAAAAGACTTTAAATCCTCTTTTCCTGCGATTTCCAGGTTTTCCACCAAGGAGTCGGCCACGCACGCCATCGTAGCGGTACACAACACAGACATCAACGGCCAAACAGTGAAGTGCAGTTGGGGCAAGGAGAGTGGAGACCCTAATAATGCTCAACAAACTGGACAGGTAAACGCTCTCTCTGTCCTTTCTCTCCTTTTATCCGCTCTACCAGCGGGATAGTTTCGACGGGAAAATTCCGCCCTCTGTGTTTTCCAACATTTACATCGTTGCTCGTATCACAAACGCGGACAGAGAGAGAGAGAGAGAGAAAGAGAGAGAGAGAGAGAGCTTTTCTACCTTATTTCACGAATAAACATTGTTGCCCCGATTCCCCTCTCAAGATATAATGCCTTGAAGAGGCAAAACACGCTGATCCCGTGTGTAACACACTGAATGCATAATCACACAAACATCTTCATGTGTATACATCTTCTTGAAAAATGCAGAATCATTGAGACAAAAATACGCGAGTGCTTCACTTCAAAATTTAATCTCTGACACGTTGACGCGCGCGCGTTGAGAGCACGTTGTTGTTATACACGTGTCAGTGAGATTGAATAGTGAAACGCTCACGTCTCAAAAAGGGCGCTGTTCAAAGAAGGAAGTAGTTACCCGATTCGATCACGGCCGGTTTCCTTCCGGTTTCGCGCGGCTAAAGTGTCTTCGCCGTTACGTGGCACGGAAAGTCCGACGGAAAGGACGAAGGACTTTTGGGAGAAAGAGAGTACGGGAAAATCGCGAACAAGATTGTCCGGTCTCTCACTTGGATGTGCGTCGAGGTCTGAACTTATCTATTATCTTACAAATAAAAGTATTAACTTTCATAACAAAGATTTGTTGCGAGTTTTGTGTTTTTTGTTTTCGTCGCGAATCGAAGGTGAAAATTTGGTCTGCGGGCAGTCGTCGATCAGACGCGAGCGCGTCAACTTGGGCTGTTCGCGTTCGATTTTTCTCGTTTCTTCGAACAAAGTGCGTGTTCGTTGGAAAAAAATCGAGAAAACTTTTACGTGCGTCTTCGTTTTTTTTTTTTTCTCACAATAGACACTCGAGACACAGATAGTGAGTTGATGTTAAATTAAAGAGAAAATAAGAAAAGTGAAATTTTAACGGGAGAGGGAGCGAACGTGATTTGCATTGGTGGGGGAGATTTGGCTCAACATAGATCTCACTCGGAGTGTGTGTCTGGACGGGTCTCTTAGCAATTAGCTCCGTTAGAACGGGTAGCGTACGCCCGATCTGGGAATGGTACCCGAAGTACTTCCCAAACCCTCTCTCGCGCGCGCACTTCCAGCTAGTACTTCCGCGCATCCATCCAGTGCTACTCGGCCCGTGACATCGCTCTAATTGATCTCTATTCCCATAACGCGCCTCTCTCCCAGGGGAGCCGAGATATCACGTATTAGTACGTATCCTGCCGTATCCCTGTTCTCATATTCAACGGCATCGAACTGGTTCGCGTGATATCTCCGGTTCATCGTGCCGCTTTAACTAAGAGAGGCACAATGGCCGCGCGCAGTATTTTCGCTAAAACTCTCGTCGATTAACTCTCCCAAAACCCTCAACGTACGCGCGTGTATTCGCCTTGTTTATCCGAACAATGTTATTCTTCTTGCAACAAAAAAAAAAGAAAAAGAAATTCTCGAAAGAACTGTAAGCTGTTGTATGTGGTCTGAAGAGCCTTTCTGGCCGCAATTTCGATGTTTATTCTTTTTGTTTTTTATTCTGTTGTCGCTTTATACCTCGGGTTTTGTTGCATGAAAGACACTCGCTAAGATCGACTAGAAAATATTCAGCTGCGTACGAGGCTAAGTGTCTCGGACATTTGTCGAAGAAATAATTACAGCAAAGTGTTTGTGTAGAATTGGAAGAACTAATATTTAAAAACATTTATCTTGAAAAATACTTAAAACATTGAAAACTTTAATGTGACACATTTAATAATTAATCGTTCAATAAATGTCCGGTCAACGGGACACTTGGATTTTGTTTGAGAGACGAAACAATTGAAGACACGCGCGTCGTCATTCATTTGAAATACGCGAACGAGCCCTACAAATCCCGGACGAAAACGGAATTACCGTTTCTGACCGATGAACTCCATCGGTTCCGTCGTTAAGCATAAAGTCCAGACAATGTTCTTGCTCTTTTCTATTTCATTGATCCTCGTGCTCTTTCAGGCGTTATCGTCGGCGACGTACCCATACTACGCGGCGGCAGCAGCTGCCGCCGCGGCGGCGGCGGGCGTCGCGGGTGTCGGGGGCGTCGGTGGCGTCGGCGGTGCCGGACAACTGGGATACTGGTATCCGCCCCAATCTTATCCCACGACAGCGACACAAATGCAAGCTGGTGGCTTTCTTCAGGGCATGCAGGGATACACCTATGGACAGTTCGCCGGATATCAACAGGCACAATATATGGGGTGAGCTTCTGAGACGCGCGCGCGATACATTTCCCTTCCCCGAGAGCGAAGTTTTCCACGACCAAGTTTTGAATAATCGAACAAGTCGTGTCGGCTATGAATGTATCATCTCTCCCTCATCTTTTTCGCGATATCTCCCATATGCGACAGATAAAATAGCCCGATAATGTTTAATCGACTTCTATAACGTTTATTTTTTATACGTTAAAAAAAAATATCAACGATAATTACAAGAGAAAAGCAGCAGATTTCCGTTAGAGAAGTGGCAAATTTGCCAGGGCTGTGACACTTTTGTATATTTCTTACGAACGTAGAATGGGCATGGGTGCTGTCCACGCTGCTGGCACAGCGGCAGGATGGGGTCAGGGATTACCAGGGGGACCACAGTTACCGCCACACCACGCCACAACAGTCACGGCACCCCCAGGGGTGCAAGCCGCGCCCCCGCCACCACCGCCACCGGCACAAATGATGGCCTACCCGATGCAACAGTTCCAGGTAACCATTACTTTATCTATCTCACATCTGTGTACTCTCGCGTGCAAGTGTGTGCCCTACGTGTTTGTGCGACGTTTCGTTCTCGTAGAAGTGTTATTTTTTTTGCTTTTTTACATACCTCTGCATCTTGCGCCTCCCCCCCCTTTACGTCCAAAGGCAATTTCGTCGGTGCCGATATTGGCTTGTAAATGTTGCACGTGGAAACTCGATTCGATATCAAAAGGATATCGAAAGCATGTGTCGGCAGAAGAGTTCGCGCAGCATATACATATGTGTGTTGTACATGTATATTGTCGGTGATCTTAGGGAACCTCGTAAACTTGATACTGTATATCATTTCGAGAACCGAGAGCGATAGAACACGCGGCGCGCGCTTCAACATGAAACAATTTTCGGTTAAAACACGGTTAAACACACACGGCTGCAGTAACACGCATGATATAATTAGCTGCGCACGCGGTTTATTTCGGTCTCTAATATTCCGACTTGAGTTAACGATTATTGCGAGGTTACAAGAGCACACAACGGTGATATGCTAATTCTAGCAATTTATGCCGGCACTATTTTACGAGATACGTAATGTATATTCAAATAAAACCGTTTGCATTTTCATAAGTTGCATCGCGAAACGAAAATTTATTTCTTTTTTGCTTTTGTATTATTTCTTTTTGTTTTTTCCTTTCCCCGCGATTAACAACGAATTGCTTTCAATGCCCGTGGTCGCGAGAACAATCGTTTCGATCGATCTTCAATTTCTCCCGCATTTAATTCGCAAAATTATATTATTCGTTTTGCTATTAAACGAAATGAAAAATCACTTTAAATTATTTAGCGAGAAATAGTGCTGTGTATGAATGAAAACCCGTGATTTATTATTGAAGGGGCATTTTGTGTTTGTGTATTAATGTTACGTATGCGGACGGAGCTGGGAAGCAAAAATAAATTATTATTAAACGCGTGATGTATACACGTGTATTATTCAAAGTTATAGCGTATCAACAACGTGATAAATAATTTTCTCTTACGTTTGATACGTATCCAATAAAATCGCACATACCCATCTCCGTTGCGTATAATACTCGTTGGTTAATTGCAAACTTTGCATTTTTTTTTGTTTTTTTTTTTTTGTTTTTTTGTTCGTCATTCACACCGAGGTGTTCGACAGCAGTCGCGCTTTCGGCGATTGCGCGTGTTTTTGTTTTAGCAAAAGCATGTCAGTAAGAGATTCACTAACGGCGTGAAATAGAAATTCTAGTATCTTGTACCGAATTTCGAGAGATTCTAATAGAGAGACAAAGCAAGCTAGTAGGTCGAGTTTTTGTTAGAAAAATATACATTGAGGAATTTGTGTGGTAAATGTTTGGTGTTGACACTGACGAATCATTTGGTCGCAATTATTTAATTAAGATGTGAAATGTTTGTTTTTACGCAGAATCCACGTCTCTCATTTATAATTGCTTTTCTCTAATGGTAGTTAAAATTTATATAAATAATTAGAGACTATCTTCGTACGCCAGACTACTAGTAGAGAACGTTTTTTATTTGTTTTTTACGCCAGACACTGATGGAGCAAGACAGACTCGCTTTCCCGCTCGACGAGAGGTTATAGAGAAGATTTTGTGTCGGGATTTAAAATATATTGTAAAAAAGTTGTGGCTCTCTCTCATGGCAGTGAGGTGAAATATGATACTTATCTGTAGTTTTGTGTACAGAAAAGTCTACCTCCTCTCTCGACCGTTTTGCTTTTCCGCACGGACTGCACATTTAAGAAGGTTGGGCCGCGCGCGCGCGCGCGCGTTTTGCACACACGCTAAAAACGCGACACACGGTCACAAAAAAATATCTAGAATATATTTGAAAGGAGATCAGGGCGATGGCTTCGGGCAAGCGCAGCGAAAAATGCATTTCAAACTCGGCGCACCGCTTTTAATGCCCCGTGTGTTTTCTTTTTTCTTTTCTTTTTTTTTTTCTTGTTTTTTTTTCTCTCTCTTGCTGCAAGAACAATTTCTGAACTTGACAACCTGAGGTTTCAGAATCGAGAGAAACGACTATCTTAATTTAAAAGCTAAAAACTCTAGAGTCTGAAATTTTCAAATTAACTCCGCTGTTTTTTCTTGTATTTCTCTTTCCGTCATCAGGCCGCGGGAGTAAATGGAAAAAGTTTGCGGAACTATGGTTTTACAATTTCAACTTATTTTGCAACTTTTTCCCATGCTTATTATTACGTTCTTATTATTAGAAAAATTGTGCTTTCTTCTTTTTTTTTTTTTCTTTTCATTTTTCTGCAACATCTTTCCTCTACGAATTTGCTAAACAGTCCGATCGATTTGTTGTTTATTTACTCGCGCGCGAACATAATACATTTCTAAAATTGAGGAGCAAGCTGGATTCACAAGGTCCTCTTCGGAGAGATCCCCTCTCTTCAAGGGAAATACACACAGATATTGTGAATAAAAGAATAAGTTTCTCGTCTGATCGAGAGAAGTTGCAGACATTAAACTGGAAGTACGTAGAAGTGAATTATCGAGCAAGTGTCTAATTTAAAATCCGATTTGCTCATCAATTTTATTCATTTCGCCACCGTTGCCTTTACTCCGCGCGCTTTGCAGAACTTCTTAAATATATTAACAGAAAAAAAAACCGAGCAATTATTTCCAGATAAATGCGCGTGTTTTGCTTCAAAAATTTGTTCTACAAACACTCTCTTCTTTGCAATTTCACGTAATCGAACATGTAAGAGATTTGCGAAGACAATTTAAAGGCCCGGATGAGAGAACACGGGATGTAAATTTTCACTGACACAAAAAGTCACTATTTCGAACGTTTCGATCTCTTTATTTTGATCTTGTTCGTTCAAAAAATAAATTTGCGAAAGAAATTTAAGAGCCAATACGAGTCGTGCGAATTTTTACGATTGACGCGCCGGAAACCCACTAAATATTTCGAACGTTTTCGATCTCTTTATTTTGATTCTCGGTGATTCTTCAACGAAGGAAATAAATTTTAAACTAAAGTAAGAAACAAAATCGAAATTTGTAGACGACCGCCGCTTTATCAGCTGCGTCATATTTCAAGATTGCGAACTGCAAACGCCGTATCGATTTCGGCTTTCGGTCATTAATCTGCAGCTGTTTGCAGTGCGTAAAACAGCCTGTCATTCCGCGCTTTAAAAATATATATATATATGTATACATATGTGTGTGTGTGTGTGTGTGTGTGTATACATACATAGATATTTCACGTTGCCGCCTCTCTACAGTTGCTTTAGCGAGTCTTTTGTACATATCGCACCGTAGAGCGCGGAGAGCAAAAGTCATGTACGATTGCTATCGTCTATCGAAAGAGATATTTCGTTGAACAAAAGTTAGCTACGCCGCTGCTTTTCCGCACACACAAATATCTACGTCTGTACGAACGAAAATCCCCTCTTCCCCTCGAGTTCGCATTATATCACTGCATGTCAAGCGAAATACCACTTTGAAACTTGCTCCGGAAAACTGGCCATCGGAATCATCCTCCAATTGAAACGGCGTATTCTAAGTAATAGCGGCGATAAAACAAACGAAGGAGAAAACGAAAACGTTGAGAAATGTATCACCGACGACGACGAGATAAATTCCGGAGGAGTCGGTTTGCCGTTTATTTTGCTAATATCTTCTTTGCCGCGACACACACACACACACACACAGGAACTACGCTGTGCGAGAAGTTGCGCGTTTGATCATAATGGGTATCTGTGAGAACAAATTTACGTTGGAGAGGAGGTGCTCGCGCAATTTTGAAGTCGCGAGTTTCTACCTCGCGAACACAAGTTGCCGAAGCGCGCACAAGTATTTCCCGTGTAAATTTGTTCTTATTGTTTATTAAACCTTAATGTAAATCCGATCGCGCGTGTGAAACGTGTGTGTCTCTGCGACGCGATAAATACGCGGACTAATTAAATAGAGAAAATTAATGTTGGCAAGGGGAGAGAACGCGCGCGGCGCAAAATCTTGAAGAGAGCTTGAAAAAAATTATATATATCGATATATCGCACAATGAACGGTCACAAGCACAATATACGGATAGATGAGAAGTATTTATAATCGTTCGCTCGACGTAGAGTTTTTTTTTTTTTTTCTTCAAACTTGCATGAATGTAGAGAGTATGAAAACGTGTTAGACATCGCATGCGTTTACGCTTCTCGCACTTTATCTAATTGAACTCGAGCATCCCTCCGGAGTGTCTTCCCACTCGTTTTTGTTTGTAAAACGAAATTCACATTCCGCAACATTTTTTTTTTTTTTTTTTTTTTTTAGCGACTACAGTCGAGACAAATGTGAGAATAAAGTCTGACGACTGCTTCGAAGTTTCTTCGATTTGATTGGAAATGAACTAAATTTGTTTTCTTAATTTTAATTTAATTCGTGTACTTGGACATTTTTTTGTTTGTAAATAATTGTTTGAGAGCACATGTGTAATTTTGATTCACGATCTCGGCAATCAATACGATAGCGTTTTGTTTCTCGAAAAAAAGGGATGCTCGAGATTTGTCGAAAGGACTGTCTTTATTTACATATTTCGATTCGCAGGCACAGTGATCGCTACCACTATCATCGCACGGCCTGGCTTATCCTTTCTTTCGAATAACAATTAGCATCGGGATAACTGCATCTACAACCTGGCTCAACCTCGCATTCAGCCTGAAAATACTGCGGCGTGTAATCGCGCAAAGGAATAGTATTTTCTACGGCACAAATGGGGAACGGAAGGTATCATGTGAGAGACGAGAAAAAGATGGATTTTTTTTTTTTTTTTTTTTTATCTTTTTTTTTTAGAGACGAGGCGAGGACAAAAAGAAATGCGCACTCTGATTATTAGGTCAGGAAAAAACTCGTCGTTAACATATATTAATCTTGCGTTTGCCTTGCGCTCGTTAATGCGTTTCTGAAAATCGTGATGTACAAGCAGTATTGTAGACTAACTGTATATATTTACACGATTACTCTGCAGTTTTTTTATTTTTATTTTTTTTTCGTTTTCTTTGTTTTGCGTCCTACTAGTGCACCATGTGGTGGAGGTTGAGTCACGGTGAAGGTAGATTCAGATCGATTAGAATCTATGTAGTAAGAGAGAGTGTGAGAAATTGTGTGTGTGAGAGAGTAACGGCAGAAAGCAAGAGTGAGGAATGATCGCGGAAGCGAGAGGGAAAGAACGAATGGGAGGGAGAGAGCGCGCGCGGATGAGAGAGCAAGCGGTGAGAAAGAGAGGGAGAGAGAGGACTATTGTCGAGCATATTTCTATTACTTTCTTGAAATTCGGACCAAGACTTAACCAGCGTTTGTGTGTTCAAATGGTAAAGTGTGTTCTTGGTTGCGGTCCAGCTAGCGGATGAGGACTGGCTGACGCCTAGCCTTCTAGTGTGATGGTAAGCAAGTACACCCCACCAACAGGAACAACTTCTACTTCAGCAACAACAGTTACCACCACCATCACCACCATCACTTCCCCCTCCACTACTACTACTACTACCACCATCACTACCATCACCAACAACAACAACAACAACAACAACAACAACAACAACAACA